>CM033644.1:94478063-94643959 GCA_019512145.1 Engystomops pustulosus
GCACCAGCACCAGGAGCACATGGAGGAGCCATTACAACATTATACCTCACATGATTATACAGGCTGTCAACCAAGCACTGGGGGTGTGGCTGTGCCTCCCACTCATGAATAAGCTGGACAGCTAAATATGATAATGTCTCACTGGACATTTCACAGGTCATTTGCATACAGCTTTAGTACCTGATTGCTTAAGTTTACAGGCATGTAGAGGGACAATGAAGGGATAGAGGCGATGCTTTCTAATGGCAGTTTATGAAAATATATTTAGTTTCGGGGGTTAATTTGCCTGACGGGTTCTCTTTAACAATCACTATGAGATGTGAGAATTTTCATTTTTTAAGTCCCTTTCACACAAACTTCTGGTACACCCTACTGTTTTCATACAGGTTGCACATGGCAACATTCATTGTAATGGCAATATGGCCATCCACCGTACCATACAGTGAGCGAGACACCCTAGTTCAGCGGTGGCGAACCTATGGCACGCGTGCCAGAGAGGGCACGCAGAGCCCTCACTGCTGGCACGCGCCCCATCCTCCCAACCTATGTATATGCATATTATATTATATATTTATATGTGCATTTGTATATACCTGTGTGAGGGCTTATTTTTTGCGTAACATATTTTACTTATTTATTATTCCATGTCGTGTACTGGGAAGCTGGATTTTAATACTTTCGCTGTGCGCTCCAAATCATTTGTCTCCTTTATTCTTTGGTTCGGTCCTATCGCAGTGATACCAGTTTTGTAGGTTTTATTGTGTTTTAATACTTTTTCAATAATTAAAACAGTGTACGAAAAAGAAAATAGTTTCGCCGCCTTGTGACGCTAATAACTTTAGTGCACGGAGCTGGGGAGGGGTGATTTTTTTGCTTAATGAGCCGTTGTTTTCATTGCTACCATATTGAGGACTGCGTAACCTTTTGATAACTTTTTATTACTCTTTTATGTGATGTAAAATGGTGTAAAAGTGGCGTTTCAGTGTGTATAGGACTGCTGTAATCCGAGCTCAGACAGTCCTGTGTAAATTGATTCTAAACTAAACCGTCAGTTATATGGTTAAATTGCCGTACTGGCACTTTGCGATAAGTAATTAGGTTTTGGGTTGCAGTTTGGGCACTCGGTCTCTAAAAGGTTCGCCATCACTGCCCTAGTTTCTTAATTATCTTAACTATCTGTTCCCTAGGCCCCATAGAATTCTATGGAAACGTTTAAAATATGCATTGTATACATTGGGGCAGATTTATCAAGCTGTCTGAAAGTCAGAATATTTCTAGTTGCCCATGGCCACCAATCACAGGTCAGCTTTCATTTTACCAGTGCTCATGAATATTATAAAGGGGAGCTCCGATTGGTTGCCATGGGCAACTAGAAATATTCTGACTTTCAGACAGCTTAATAAATCTGCCCCATTGTGCGTATATACCTGCAGTATCCAGAAACCATTGGGATATGAATTCTGTCAGCCAGCCCACAGGATACAGAGACATACGTGCACATATGGATGAAAAACAGCACATTTATTTGGATTCATACAGCAGAAAAATACATGACTGGAGACATCATAAATTCCTGTGAAAGGGTCTTTATTGTATTTCTTTTCCTCACGCAATGAAACAAGTTAGTAAAGGTCTGTGCCTTTGGCAACTCCATTATGATCCTGGTAAGCAGTGAAGAACATTGGTCCTCAAAACGAAATGTTTAACTAATGAATCCAAGACAAAGAGACAAACTTTAAACAAAGAGGTGGAATAATGTTACTGCACAAAAAGATTTACATCATAAAACATCATTTTTTATTAGTTATGTTAAAAATAATGAACAGTATTGTCACAATTCATTAACAAACAGAGAAAATAAAACACCCTATATGGAACACAGCCCACGATAAGTGGAGGTCCTCTGGCACTATATTTGAGTATAGTAGACAATGCTAAATACTGCATATTTGTATGGTAGTGCAACTAATATTTATGGCTACGAGGTAGATAATAACTAAACAATGAAACGTGTCTGACAGCTAACCTCAACATAAATGATATACTGTTGCACACTTACATCACCAGTGCAGAAACCAGGGAGCCCAGCCCAAGACACAACACGCGACTCATGTTTCGGAGGAAACTCCTTCATCAGAGGTACCTCATTAATTAGATGATACAAATATGTAAGTATCTGTTTGTCCTTGACCATTATTATGTCATTCATGATACAAACCGTGGGTCCAGTGCCTTTCTTAAATATCACCTACCTTTCTGAGTAAGTTTATACATGCGCTTATTAAATAAATATATATTACAAAATTCACAGATTCCCTCAAGTATCTCAGTGGATTGCTTGTTTTCAATGGATTTCAAACAGTGTGCATTTAAACCTACATGACAGATTTACTTTATTTATGGAGTGTCCTGTTGGCATTGCCATCCACTAGGCTCCTATTCATGAACAGCCATTCAAACAGTGGAAATACAATGTAAAGTTACAGCCATAGATGCTTCTATACAACTTTGCATTAAGGTTGGTGGGACCCCTGAGCAAAACACTTATTGCAGGCCCCCACCATCTAAATTTTGGACAAACTGAAGGTGAAGCTACTGTGGTGAACTTCACTGAATGGCCATGGGAGTTAATCAGTTAAGCTGTCTTCAATCACAATCACCAAGTTTCCATCAATGAGTGTGGATGGAGGAGACCCCATACAAATCATATGCCCTTTCTAGGCATGGCCTCAGTGCCCTTTTTAGGCACAGGTTGTGGATTGTCATACGGAAAATCTGCCGCAAATACTCGCAAATACTCTATCAATGTGGATGTTTGTTACTTGACATGCGTTTTTTTCTGCCTATGTTTTTTAAGGGCAGCACAGTGGCTAAGTGGTTTGCATTACAGCCTTGCTGCTTGGGACCTGGGTTAAAAGGGTATGTATGTTCTCTGCATGTTCGCATGGGTTTCCTCCGGGTCCACCGTTTTCCTCCCACACTCCACAAGGTGTTTTTTTTCTCAAATTTTTGCTCGATGCGGAAAATAAAATAATAATAACGTCACTTTTCTTGTGTGTCCTTATGAAATTTTGCATGCTTTTTTATTTTAAATTGAAGTCTATGGCCATGGGAAAATCTGCATGAAAGCCACACCATGATGCAGATTTGATTCGTATTTGTGCTTGAAATTACGTCAGACCAAGTGAAATAAAACAGGAAAAAGCTAATTGAAATACAAATCATGCAGATTTTCCACATCAAAATTGGCAAAGTGTGCAAATAGCCATAAGATTCTTCATAAGGACTGATTGTCAATAGTGGGACTGCACCTGTAATGTAGGTGTCTATACATCCGGGACACTCGGGGGCTTTGGAGCAGAATTTCATGAATTATTTAGTACAATCATTCTGCTCATTGTAGAAGACTTGACAACTCAACAACTGGAATTAAATCGGCTCCACTTCTAGCAGGAGAATGATCCTCCTTATTAAAACCTTTGAGTTATAGCAGTTTACTTACTTCCACTGGATTCCTATTTTTATTCTCATTATCTATTAATCCAATTCATTACTTTTTAGCTGCTTTCATTTAAATGAGCTCCAAATGAAAATCTGTTTTGAAATTGAGCCCAATGATGCATTATTACAATATTTCTTATTAAATATAATTGCCATTACTTGAGAAAATGTTAATATATATGTAAATCAAGCCTGGTCACAGTTGTGCTCCTAAAAGGGATGGATAAGTAAAAAAAAGAATGCCGTGGTAATAAATCTATGTTTGAAATTTCATTTAATTACGGTTTAACTAAGTCAAGTAAATGTATGAAAGTGTTATACTTAATTAATTTAGGAAAGTGAAATAATACCTTTCACCACTAGAAGGCAGCATTTTCATTTCAATGTTCTTTAATGTAGTTTTATTTGTGTGGCAGACTGGTTGCCGTATTATGTTGGACTCGTAATAGCACTGAATCTATACGCTAATATATAGATAGGTCAGCACTACAATACCAGTTAATTATCTTTATTAATATCCTTTGTGTTATTTGAAAGACGTGATACATGTTTAATACATACAGATAACATTCATTTTTTTACCTTCATTAGTTGATGCCCAAATGCTCTTTAACCCCTTAAGGACATAGCCTATTTTTCAAATCTGACATGTGTCAATTTAAATTGTAATAACTTTGGAACACTTTAATATACCAAGTTTATTTTGAGATTGTTTTTTCGTGACACATTGTACTTCATGTTAGTTTAAACATTTGAGTGAAAAAAAAAAAAGAAAAATAGAAGCCATTTTTAAAAATGTGCTCTTTTTTAAACTTTGAACTCTTATCATTTTTAAACAAATAGTCATACTACAAAAATTACTTATTAAATACCATTCACTGTATGTCTGTTTTACGTTGGCAACATTTTTTTTTAGTTCTTTTGTAACTGTAGGATGGTAGAAGGCTTATATGTTTAGGAGCTATTTTCAAGAAAATTTCCAAATTCATTTTAAAAAGGGCAAACAACAGACCCTAAGCAACAGAAAACACACATGAATTACCCCATTTAAGAAACTACACCCTTTAAATTATGCAAAACAGCTTTTAGGAGCTTTATTAACTCTTTAGGTTTTCTTCAACGTTTAATCAAAATGAAGAGGAGAGCACAGTGAGAGGTATTCAGCTGGGCAGTAAAGGGGTTAATTGTATGTGGTGTGATTAATGGTGTGCAGGGTCACTGTAGGCATCTGATCTCCTTTCCCAGTGAAGGAGAAGAAGAGATTGGATACTGGTACTGGGAGTTCAGCCAGGCGGAAAGCCTGCTTTCTGCTCTGATTGGTCAGTCTGTACTAACTGACCAATCACAGACATTGCTTCAGGGGGAGACTTCTATTCTTCCCCTGACATGTTGCTGAGAGCCTTGGCTCTGAGTTTTGTCAGGCTGACAAAACGTAAGGCCACTGACAGATACTCTAGACTCCCCTCCCTATGCACATCTATACTCAACTCAGCTGAGCATACATCGGTTCTCAATGAAGAATGGAACACTTCAATGCTAGACACATTTGATTTGTGATATTTGTAGCTCTAGTTCTTACCCCAGTATAGATGAGTGACTGTGGTGGGTACATTGGCAGCAGGGTGAGATTTTGGAAAATAATGGCCAGGGTGCAAAGAGCACACATGCCTGAGATTACTCTCCTATCCCCCAGTTGTCACTGGAGTGGATCTTGCTATAGCCGTCTGCAATGAATATAGTGTGGGTGGGAGCTCTGGCTTCACCTAACTGTCTTCACTAACAGAGGTATGATGGCCGCCATTTGCAAAATGCTCTCAGCAGGAGAGCTGCCCCACCTGACAGTGTCTTCATCCAAAGGTGGGGCAACTTTCCAGATGAGAGTGGGGCATGAACAGCGGCTATCTTTCCTCAGTTAGTAAAGGGCACGGCGCTGCTCCTCAGCCGGAGAGTTATCCCACCTCTGGATGCTCTCACCCTGCTGCATGTCAGTAAAAGCGTTTTAAGGTGTCACCTCTAACACACGGGTCATAGGTTAGCTATAACTAGTCTATGGAGAGTCAGGAACCCTTGTACACATTAGAGGGTTAGCTTCCCCTACTGAAATCTGGGATCTTCAGCAAAAAATTATGTATTATAAAGGATAAAAGTCCCAGGATAAGAAAAACATTCTTCGTTTCTCCAAAAAAAAAAGCCGCACTCATGTCCATGGAGTGTGCTTAGAATTGCAGCTTAGTTTCTTGAAGAGAATGAGGCTAATCTGCAATGTCAGATTAACTCATAGATATCTGTGGCACTTTTTAACTGGCAGAAAGTAAATATGTTTTTCTTATCCTGATAAAACCCCTTTCAAGAACTGGTCGCCCTGTCATTGTAGTTTTCATTTTTTGTTATGGATAGCACATGACATAAGAGAAATCAATTCTATTGTTCATTTTATAGGTCATGGGAAGAGCTGGAATGTGAAACAAAGTAGAGGGGAAATGTTCTCTACTATTTTCTTAGGGAATGCTTCCCCCTGACCTTGCACTGGGAAATGTATCTCAGTTTGATTAAAAAATAATTTATTTCCTACACATAATTTGAAAGAGATCGCATTCACTATCCAGGCTATCAAACAGCAACAAAAGCTTGACAAAAAAAATGAATTGCTTGGTCTGTGGTTTCCATGGTAACATCACCATACTCCCATGCATGAACTTCTGGAGATGTGACCTTTACTCATGAGAACGCATTCAGTGGAGTTCACATGACAGATATCCAGACATTAAAGAGACAGTCTTGTAAATTTATATTGCATCAGCTACAAGACCAAGTAAAAGATAGACAATGATATGTAAGTAAAGTGCATTGTGTCAATAGCCATTATGAATGCTTATTAATATTATCCTGTAAAATATAAACAGTGTCCTCATGTTTATCATAAACATTTTGTGGTTATATTTATGACTACATCGAAACAGTCTGAAACCATGTTAAGTTGCTAGAAGGGAATTGTATCAGGGAGTCTTAGGGTTAACCCCTCTAGCTACCACCAGTAATCAAATTCACATTCCCATTCCACAGGATAAAATTTGTAAACTTGGGCCACTACTAATGTATAAACTACTTTTATATATTTACAACCCATTTTATGCTCACTTCTTATGCAGTGCAGACTATAAAGAAAATATTGGTTTCCCAGAAACATCTGAATTATAGATCTATAGATATACTACACATAGTCAAATAACATGTGTGGTAAAGGTACTATCTGTTTCTATATTGCCAATATTTCTTCCTATGGTTCACAACAGAAAGAGTTAAATAATGTATTATGTTATGTCTTTCAGATTATTAATACTGTAGAGTAAAATACAGATTTATATAGCTATGATACATAAAGTTATAGCTAAAGTTATAGTTATATAAAGATAGCAGATGTTCTTATGATATCTTTATACATTTCAATGAATATCTATCATTTTTTTAAAATTTCTTTTGGTTAGAAGAACATCATAAAAGGAAACAGATGAACAGCAGCAATTCTTGTCCCAGGAGAAAAACAGTTTTCAGCACCATGGATAACTCCCCTTCTTTTCTTGGCAAGTCTAAAAACCACTTCTTTGTAGAATTACTGAATGTAACAGCATTTGTAAAATGAACACTATGGATAATTTCATTGTTCTGCTTTAAGGGATTAAAATAAGTCAGTATTATATGATCATTAGAGCACGATTTACATTTACCAAGGTATTACAATACATACAACCAGCAGAATGTAACATAGGAACAACCAGGATGTGTTATACCTTAGCTATTGTATTTCAAATCAAATTCAGAATAATGATAATATTGAGATACAATGTATGTAGAGGTCTGTCTACAATACAATGGATGAACATCCCTATTTGTTTCATGTTTGTGTGTATATACTTTTTATTGTATTCAGCAGAATTTAAAATTGGACTCAATATGAGTGTAAGTACAAGGAATAGCATTGACCAAAACAAAGACTAGGAATTGTGGTTATTATCTCCCTTACATCATCTCTATGCCATGTGGGTGTAGAGCGCTGTGAAGTGTATGCCTGGCACCTGCACAATAGCTATAGCCTGTACCCGTGAGCTGTCACAGGTTAAAAAGGGGAATTCTATGCCAGGCATAGAATTGTCAAAGGGCGCAACCTCCTGATATATCTGACATTTTGGAGGGGTAATTGACGTTACATTTTTTAAATGTGTTTTTAAAAGCTCTTAAAAAACCTATATCTGAAGCAACACCACTGGCTAAAAAAATAGACCAAAGTTAAAAAAAAATAAAAAATTATGCAAAAATAGAATGATTACTTTTGTTTACATTTAAATGGGGAAAACAAAGACAATAAAGCAGTGTGTTACATAATACATGAGGGCAGCACTGACACAAGGGGACAGAGTAGGTAAGGAACAAGGGGAGCATTGCTGATGCCTGTGTAAAGCTTGGGCTCCACATATAAATTTTGGTCATATGTAAATAATGGTAAAATCATAGAACAGGATTAAAATAAGGAGAGAATCTGAGATTGAGCAGGCATTAAATTGATTAAGTGCCCACCTCTAGCCAAGACGAGATATGGTTTGGTAGGGAAACAAACAGCAAATTACAAAAGAAAAGTCCATGCGGCAAGTGTGTTTTGAAGGAAATCCTTATACCTGTGAGCATTTGGTGATCCTTCCCGTCCTCTTGAAAGTGCAAAAGGATACACCCTCTGGTTGCAGGTTTTTGCAGACAATGAAAAAGATTCAAACGATCCAGCACTTTTTTAATGAAAAATTCTTACTTCTTTATTAAATCTACCAAAAAGCTTGTTTGGGGTGAAACTGGGTAAGGGGCCACTGCCAGTCACCACTAGCTTACAAAGTCACCTACTCCGTGTATAAAATACACTATCAAAGACACATATGCATGAATATAAAACAATACTTTATTGATTAATGTACACTCAAAATATGGTATCTCCCCAAAGGGGACATGAAAATAGAGGCAAACACAGAGAGACAACGAACAGACTAAAACAGTGCACAAGGATCAGGTGTAAACAATTATGCAAATGGCTATCCCTAGAAATAAAAGGCTACTGTGTTTGGGTATGAACTGTAAAGATTCCAAACTAGCCTACATAGGCAGCAACAGAGAGACCCACAATAGGGTACATAATGAATAAGGGGGAACCCAAGTAGGGTATGAGATCAACCACTACAAAAATGATGGTACAAAAGGGATAAGGGATAACCTATCAATAATACAGACCGTGAACGTGTGCACACATCTCTCTGTTGGGTCTCTCTGTTGCTGCCTATGTAGGCTGGTTAGAATCTTTACAGTCCATACCCAAACACTGTAGCCTTTTATTGCTAGGGATAACCATTTGCATAATTGTTTACACCTGATCCTTGTGCACTGTTTTTTCGTCTGTTCGTTGTCTCTCTGTGTCTGCCTCTATTTTCATGTCCCCTTTGGGGAGATACCATATTTTGAGTGTACATTAATCAATAAAGTATTGTTTTATATTCATGCATATGTGTCTTTGATAGTGTATTTTATACACAGAGTAGGTGAATTCTTTATCAAATCATCATATAAAATCGATCAGCACATAGTGGTAACCACTGTGTGCTGATCAATTTTATATGATGATTTAATAAAGAAGCAAGAATTTTTCATATAAAAAAAGTGCTTGATCATTTGAAACTTTTTCATTATATGGAAACAAACAGGTTTGGGCACACTTGCTACAGATGTTACAGCCAGGTTTATAGATCCCCCACTCTCGTTGATTGCTCAAATTGGTGTCACAGCTGGTCCCACATATAATAAAGGCTGGCTGTAACCAGGCTGGCCCAGTAGCATTCTCCAATTCCTTGAAAGCAGAATGTCCTACATAAAGGTCCCTTAAGGTCCCTGACTACTTGGAAAAGTGTGCCATCATTGTCTCGATGGTGGAAAATTAAACCGTGGGAGCTGTTAATTCTTATTGACAAATCTACTAATCCTCTATACCAGCGGTGGCGAACCTATGGCACGCGTGCCAGAGAGGGCACGCAGAGCCCTCTCTGCAGGCATGCGTACTATCTCCCTAGTCTCATTAAAGTCAGAGCTCCGGCTCTGTCCATTGCAGGAAGAAGCTCATCGGCTCTGCTCTCACTAGTGATGCCTTAGTGAGACAAGAGCAGCTGATCAGTGCCCGCCCCTCCTCCTCTTCAGCCCGGGAAACAGTGTGAAGAGAACGGAGTGAGGCAGCTCACAGAACAGAGCTGACAGCAGCAGAGCAGAGATAAGGGGTCAGGAGCTGCTGGGGCTGCTCACACACAGAGATACAGGTCAGGAGCTGCTGGGGCTTCTCACACACATGTGCACACTTACAGAGGTCGTGGTAGGTGACACTAAACCAACTATACATACTTGTGTCCCAAATCCCCCTGTATGACAGCTGTCTGTTGCCACTTTGCCTGTTTCTGAAGTGCTCATCACCTGCACAAGGCGGCCAGTGAAGCCAGGACAACCCCACAGTAAGCACCCTATGTACAATGTAACCAGGTGTTATGCTGCACCACTGGCTGCATCGTGCAGGTGATGAGCGCTGTGGACAGAGGCAAGTGTATACGTGGCCATGGACAGCTGTCATATGGGTGATCCCAAATCCACCTGTGCATCCACCCCACAACAACCACAATGCCACTTTTTTGCCATTTTGCAACATGTAATAAAATGTTATGAAAAGTGGTCAAATGGGTGTACAGTCTTCAAAATTGTAGCACTGAAAGCGCATCTCATATCACAAAAAATTACACCACACACAGCTCTGTACACCAAAGTATGAAAAGCGCCCAAAAAATTTGCACCAGAAGATGGCAAAATGACTTTTTTTTTAGTACAAGAGGTTTTAATTTTTGTAAATGTATACAAACATTATTAAACCTATGTAAATATATTATCCCTGTGATCGTACTGACCCACAGAAAAAAGTAGACATGTCATTTGGGGTGCACAGTGGAAGCTGTAAAATCCAAGCCCACAAGAATTTGTCACAAAGGCAATTTTTTAACCAATTTTACTGCATTTGGAATTTTTTAGCACTTCCCAGTATAGGGAATTGGATACTAAATACCATCACTATGAAGTGCAATTTTTTACGCAGAGCTCTTTCACGTGGGGAGTAAAAAATGGAAACGCAAAAACAAAAAGGGGGTAAAGATGGCAATATTTGGTTCATGAACAAGCTAACTTATCACAGTCCCCCAGTCCCTGCATGTACTCAGGACTGCTGTCACTGTATGGGGGTAATGATAATCAGTATATAGCGGTAATATTCCTCACTGAATTGCAGTAATATGATATTCATCGCTATATTTGTATAGCATAGTATAGCAATACTATTGGTAACATTGGCCTTTCTATAGTCTTTATTACCAGAATGATGCTATTTATGTGGTTGTAAAGGTGGCATCATCATATGGCAGTATAATTTGTCTTATTGTTAGGTGGTATTGTGGCATCATTGGGCTAAATTTCTGTGTTGGCACCTCGCGATAGAAACGTTGGCTTTGGTTTGCAGTTTGGGCACTTGGTCTCTCAAAGGTTCGCCATCACTGCTCTATACTCTGTGTCTTCCCAAGCCTCTTCTCAGGGTATAAGCCCTCAAATAACCTGTGTTACAAGAACTCCCAACAGCTAGGTCAAAATGGCCTAGATAAAGGGTAGAAGCAAAATGAAGGATTTGTCCATCTTCCAACAGAATACAGTAAGTTATATTAAAAATCCACTTTATTAGAAAAAATGAAGATTAAAAACATCAATAGACGTCCATGGTAAGTATCAAAAACGAACGCACTTCGAACCAGCAGGTTCTTAAATAGAAATAGCATATTTAGTAAAGAAACATTAAGTCAGTTTTATAATTTTGACCACATGGAAACCTAGTCTGAAGAGTTAAAATCCAATAGGCTTCCCGAGAACGTAAATACCTGGTCCAATCCCCTCCTCTTAGGGGGTGGGGCACACATTCTATGGGAATGACTGACAGATGGGAAACATCACAACTATGGACCTCACGAAAGTGTTTAGATAAGCCAGATATATCCAAAGGTAATGTTTTGTAGCAGCAGTAACATGTTCGGAGATTCTTTTTTTCAAGCTTCTTATAGTGCAGCCCACATTCTGGACATTGTACATTAGACAAGCGGCCATTTATACTACTTGATCACTAGAGTAATTTAAATGGTTATGTATAATGAAGGATTTCATGGTAACAAAAGAATTAAAGTGAGATGTTTTCAATATATATTTACATAAATTGCACCAAGTGTGTCCACATTTAGCACTTCCTTTATAGCCTAAGCAAGATGTAGTTGTATTGGTCTGTGAAACAAACATATTAGAGGCAAAGATCTTGCCCAGAGAAAGGGCATTTCTAGACACATAACGTACACCATTGTTTAATACTTCAGACATTATCTTGGTATAAAATAGGCAGATGTTTTTTTTTTATAATACTTTTGACATTTTGATATTGGGGACTATACATGGTGCTAAAGGTGATAGGATGAGATGTCCCAATAGAGTTTTTCTGTCTGTTAGATTTAGTATGTAACATTTCCTGTCTGGCAATATGGGTAAGGGATTTTTATTTTAACACCTGTATTATAGTCTTTTTGTGATATGTCACACCGTATGATTGTACAGATTGTCATTGGAGCAAATAAGTTTGGCTCATATAAATGCATGTGTATATCCATACTATGTTCTAGTGCATTGACAGTAACTGTGTGTCTATACCCATACCGTCTTCTAGCAAGTGACAGTAAATGCGTGTGTATACTGTGTGCCACTTAGACTCCACTCCCAGGTGTTGGCTTACGTCATTGTCCGCGGTGAGCCAGTGATTGCACTACCCCTGGTGCCTGACAAAATGTAATTTCATGACGCAAAAAATAAACCATAATAGCCCCATACACCAAAGAATGAAAAAAATATTGGCCTCAGAATATGGCAAAATTAAGAATTTCTTTAACAAAATTATTTTAATTTTTGGAATCTACTAAAATATAATAAAACCTATTTAAATGTTGTATTTCTGTGGTTAATCAGTTTGAGTACACAGTGTAAGCTATGTAAAAGGGGCTAAAAGAACTTGGTGCAAATGTGTTTTTTTGTGCCAATTTGACCACATTTGGATTTTTTTCAGCTTCCCAGTACATAGCATGGAATATTTAATACCATCAATATGAAGTACAGTTTGTTAAACAGAAAACAATCCATCATACAGCTTTGTACACAAAAAAATAAAAAAGTTATGGATTTTTGAATGCGTGGAGTGAAATGGAAATGGATAAACAAAACAGGGCTATGTGGGGTTAATGAGGGAGAGTTTCCATGTTCAATCCCTGGCACAAAGCCAAGCTGCTCAAATGCTCTGTGTTTGGCAGCACAAATCAGTTTGACCAACCATTCTTCTTGATTAAGTAAGTCATGGGGATATCCGAGTTCTTGTGTTCTCATCAGCTCTTGCAGGTCTTTCAGCTCTCCATCCCTCCTCTCCCTCCTTCCTGCCAACATGAACTGACAGAGATTTGCTTGCAGAATTGGTTTAGTTCATGTTGGCAGATTGGAGTGGGGAGGAGGGGCATTGTGAGGAGATAATGATGATGACACAGGAACCCGGATGCTCCTATGACTCACTGCAGTTTGCTGGCAGGGAGCTAGGTATACTTTTAAAAGTGCGTGGAACCAAGCAAATAGTATCAAAAAGGCTGTTGGAACTTGTCATTTGGTGAAACTGTTTGATCTTGATGACAGGTTCCCTTTAAAAGTGTATCTGTTTTTACAAATGATAAATCCATTCATTCCTCTGGCTAACACTTTCTATTAATAAGATATGTCACAAAGTGTAATATTATCACATGCACCACTAGTTTCTCAAAAATGAAAATAGCTATGTTTTTAGATACACAATTATCTCCTTTTAGTAGCCATGCTTATTATATATGCAATATGTATGAAGAAGGCATAAGAATCTGAAGTGTAAACATTTACCTACCTTTGAATTCTGTAATGCCTCTACCAAATCACCACATTAGTGGTCCGGATTGCAAACATGGATGAAAGTAATAGTACACCATGTGCTAAGAATATGATGTAAAGATGGCATATTGGATCAGGAATCTTCAGGTGCACATATTGTTTGACATGTCAGTGGTCTCTCAATCAGATAAGTAATAACTCATAATATGAGTAGATGCTATACATCAGGTTCACTGGCTTTTTATAGAATAGAAATGTACAGCCATCTATTTACAAAATCCATGATTATCAACAGATGCCTGCCATCTCTTTATCTCCGCATTCCAGCTTGCCTACCCGTGTAATGCCTGAACGCTTGGCATTACTTTATCTGTCTAGTCTCTAATGCTGTTTGGTGTGGCCATGTCCTGCTGCCTCTCTGTCTGAGGTCCAGCTTCATTTCATATGTCTTCCTCCATCTGTTCAATCCTGCATGATATAGCTTCTTTATATCAGAAATCTAGTTTAGTCAAGCTGTGTCCTTCCTGTGTTCCAGCTTGTGTTCCACTGCCTGTAGTCCAGATTATCACAGATGCTTTACTGCATTCTTTAAATATCTTTTATGTTAGCATAGGATTTCTAAACCTGCAACATTTAATTTAATATCAGATTGGAGGGTAAGGAGTTTACAGTTAGATAGATAGATATTAAAGCGGATGGTGCTGCTTCCGGAATTCAGGCAGAAAATTGTATAATTTGAAAACGCATAACAAGCATAATAAGTGGATGTTATGGGTTGCTGTGATCCCTCTAATATCAAATGTGCAGTATAAGTATATGTTATTTTTAATATTCTATTACTTTTGCACAATACAAGCACTTTATAAATGTGGACAATTTGGTGTTGCATTCATAGACCCATAATATTTTAGTTGAGTTAGCCTTTTTTGTAGAAAGAGTTGTAGTTTTGGAGAGTTCAGATTTGGAGTACAATTTAATGCCTGCTAATAATAGTCAAGGGTATAAATATACTATATTGAGTGAGAGTAGTAACCACCCCTATAATTTATATTGATGTAGACATTTTCTGAGCTTTACTTATTATGAATCTTTTTAATAGATGGTAGATGAGGAGCAATGTAAGTATTGATGAGGACTGCTGAAAATGGCTGTATTTTATGACCTTCATTGTGATGTGAACCCTACCCTGTCACACTTTCCATTCTTTTTTTGTAAATTATTTGTATAGGTGCTGTATTTGTATAATACAGGGTGGAGGTAGGATATTTGTAGGTGGTGGTGCTGGTGGGGGCTTAATAATAAATTCCCCCCAATGTATTCATGGAGGAGACATTTCTTCATTTTAATAAATGTACAGTAATGGTAAATCGGTAATTTTTATCCATTATAGATATTAATAATAGATTTCTGTATGAAAGTTAATACAAAACTGAAGTTGTTAATTAAAAGAGTTATATGAAGATGCATTTTATTAGAAATGAGATGAATTGACAATCCAATGAAACCTGAATAAAGTAATATTGAGTTCTGATGGATATATTGCAAAGATCATACAATTAGAACTAAACTAAAAGTCAGGTTTGTTTACGTTGAATAAAGAGTATCTGTTCAGTAGACTCAGGAGACCATTAAATATAAAAGATGTGCAACTTTTACCTTTCTACAGCAAGCCTCACCCACAGTCACATATATTGTATTGCTGTTGCTTTTTGAGCTTTATGTCTATCTTTTCATGTTTATGGATGTATGAATAACTTAACTACCTGACTGGGAACACTTTATGCCTTCTATTTACCTGTACTTTACAGTCTCAGGATGCAGTGTTATATGGCAACATTTTAAGAACAGTAGTTGTCATTTGAAGTTTTTTCTGTTATGTTGTTTTATATATCATTTTACTGGTGTAGATTTCATTGTTTGCTATATGTTCGGATAAAAAGGAATATAAGTAACATCAGGATTGTAGAGGATTAGATTAACTTTTATATATCAACCTCAGACAGTTGTTATTCTATGATATACTATATGCTATCTATCTATCTATCTATCTATCTATCTATCTATCCATCTAGCTATCTATGCCATATCTATCTATATCCCTATTTATTTATATTCTACAATGACAGCTATTGCTATCTGAATGCTTTGCACCCGGGGACTGGGGCAGAACTAGGAATACCGGGCTTAACCGGGCCCCAAAGCTCCTGGGGGGGCAAATAAGGCTGTACAAATGGAATCCATGAGGGTGAGAAGGGCTGTATCTAATGAATCCATTGGGATTGAAGGGGCTTTATATAAAATATGTATGTAAAATAACCATGAGGGGACTGATAAACTATGGAATATTTTAGGGGACAGGAGACTGTTTTAGTTTCTAAAAGTGTCCTGTCTTTTAATTCATCACCCAGACATTCTTGACTGTAAAATGGCCGCAGATGAAGGGCCATGTGATCTGTCTGACTGTCCATGACCAATTGCTCTGCCGGTACCGCGATATTATGTTGATGAATTCAACCATAAGGTCCTGGCAGGGCGATTGTTCATGAACAGATAGAGATCACATGACCCTCAATCTGTGGCCATTTTATGGTCAGGAAATTCTGCCTGACAAGGTAAAAGACAGGAGTCTTCAATTTACATATCAAAAAAGCATCACAGAACTTTTAATAGATATGTATTGCTAAATTACCCAATATCCTGTCCCTCCCCATGTACACACACATTATGAAAAGATGAGATAAAGTGGCCACCCCTTAAATGTTTCCTCATAATATTATCATCCACCCCTCCCCCAGGTATTATCGCTTCACCATAACCTCCAGGTATCATCTCTCCTACAATCAGAATTGTTCTCTTGTTTCACTATATGAGGAAGCTATAGCACCTAGTGTAAAAAAATTGAGACCTTTTTAGTCAAACATAAAAATATTTATTGGAAGTATTAGAATGAACATTCTATACTTTATACAAGACAAGCAGCACTGTCTTCCATAGATACCACCATACAGAACTTATAAAAGTGCCCATTCACAATAGTTTGTGTAAGCCGCCAATGTCTTTACAACATTATACTGTCATACTAATAATATATTATTTATGAAATATTCCATGTCCTATACAACACTGCAGTGAAAGCATATGAGGCATAGGTTAGTACAGAATACATCCTGCAACAGAACACACGCTTTGAATAATGTGACCACAGTGATTTACATAGTTTCTATTAACAATATCTTCTAGAAAAACATCACTCTTTTAGCTTATGTGTTCCTTACGGTTAAATTCTGCATATAGAGTTTAGTGAAATACAAATTTCAGGAATGTATTTTCCCAATTATTCCCATTCATCGTTATACATATCATTTCAGTTTTAAGTTAGTAGGCAAAAAATTTGACAATTCAAAATGTAACAAAAGACGTCTTGTGCTTTACTTTACAGTCTTGTTATTTGTTTTTGTGCTTTCTCTATCCTTTATCCTTTTGCTTTCCCAGTTTCTCAGGCTTCTTTGCATTCTGTTCATTATCCACCAGTTTAGGATTGTTGGTGCTTCGATACAATTGAAAGGGGACATTGTGTGCATCACTTTTTGCAGTATACATAGTCATGTAACTGGGAAAGTCTTTGTTCATACAATATATATTATAAGATCATTTTAAACCCCTACTTCGTATCTGAGTAACGACATAAATAATGGTATATAATAAATTCAAATTTATTTATAAATATATTTTAATCATCATTTTATCATAATCTGCTATTTATTCCTTAGGACAATAAACATTTATTGTAGGAAAACTGTGGCAAAAACTGGAGCTTCTCATTTTGAATATTCAATGGGAGCCCTTTAAAGTCACTATGGAACAATCACTGCAAGCAACCTATTCATTTTAATGGTACATAGCAACAGGCCCACTACCATGTAACCATACTGGTAGGTATTTGCTCCAGCAGGGAGGGGGAAGTGGTCAACAGGAGGTTAGATGTCTCCCTGCTGAAAGTTTCCCTGACATATGTGCATGCATCAGTGCATTCCCACACAAGGAAAGTTTACATTGACAATAGTTTGTTCCCCAGAACACTCATCATTTTACTTATGGATGGCACCTTTCAAAGTCCAGGACTGCTTAAGCAATGTATTAGCTTAACCTAGAGACACATCTTGTTAAATCTGCTCATAGTGGCGGTATACTTGAAGTACAATCAAGATCTGCTTCATGTTGTAATAAAGTACCTAGAAATGGACCATCACCCAAAGTATAGCCTCACACATGATCATATGCATTCTGGCCTGCACACTATATTGTCATCCATGTGGTTTTTGTATTGATCTAATTACATTTTATGTCTAAAGGTTGGATGTTGTGAAAAGTGCTTTACAATGTATCTTTATTCTGCGGGGAAAAAACTATGGGAAAAACACTGTGATTGTTTTTTTTGCATGTATTGTATATATAAATGTCGGTGTAATAAATTGCCCCTGTGTGTTGTAGGACCCATACATTTTATTATTGTGTGATTCCTCACTTTCCCTGTAATGGTGCTGTGGAGAAATTCATCTCTTCCCAAATTAATCCACTCACTACTTGCGATTGGTGGAGAGATTAGAAGTAGAATACCCTCTTTAAATAAGAGAAAGATGTGTTATTAGTTTTAGAAAGATTTATCCTTATTCAGTTTATTCGGGTCCTACGGTTCGATTACTGTAGTTTTGCAACAAAAAAAGAAAAAAAATTAAAACCTTAACTACAATTAAAATAATAAATATACATTTACAAACCACATAAAATATTTTTTCATGGCTATTGATCTCTGATTTATCTCTGAATCAAGTCTAATGTTAAAAAAAAAAATTATATTTTTGCATTGTACAATACTGTCAAAATACATTGTTCCAGTGTCTTTTTTTTGTTAAACGTGCACCAAACATTTCATTTATTTACTGATTTATTGAAATTATATTGATATTGTCGGCTCCCTCATTTCCAGGATACTGTAGAAGCTATACATTCATTTACTTTATTGTATTCCTCAGAAACCTTCAAGTCAGTGCAACACAACAGTTTATAAGTACCAAGAAATACATGCTATAAACCTCTACAAAGGTATTATTACTGGCTTCTTTACATTAATACTGCTTCAGTTGTGCAAAAACAACCAGTTACATGTCATGTAACTATAAGTAACATAATGCATTCTAAAAATGGTTACAACAATAACCTAGTTTACAAAAAGTCATAGGAAAGTAAATAACCCATATAATACATGGCCAAGGCCATAATTACTCGGTGGACACAGCAAGTTGTGTAGATAATGTACCTTATTTACATGGTCTCTAAAATGGTGAATTACAGTCGTAATTGAATCAATCTAAAAAGCTCTAGAACATCATTGTAGACAGTCCTCAAAAATATTTTTTTCTAAAAAAAAAAGACAGGACTGCACAACAAGTGCATATTTTCTAACAGTCTAAAAATCTTTAGGGCAGAAATGCTCATGACGATTATAAGGATGAGGTGGTGGAGTCTAGAACTTCTCCTCCATTACATATGGTTGGTGTGTAATGTGCACTGGCAGAAGCTGAAAAAAAAACATCAATAAATTAATAACAATACAGACACTGCAATATTAATATAAAACATTTTTTTAAGTATTTTAAAAAAATCTGTAAATAGAAAACTATTGCTTAAATTCTTAATGACGGAGCCAGAAAAGGCTTGAGTGATTGAGTGATTGGGCATTTTTAGCTAATTTTCATATGTAGTTGTTGTAGTTGTTTAAGAGCCATAACATTTTTATTGTGCTGTACCTTTATTTCATAAGGCTAGATAAAAATGTTTATTCATATTTGATAAAAAGCTTTATTTGTATAGAATATATATATATATATATATATATATATATATATATATATATATAGTATGTTTTGTTCATTTTAACGCAAAATGAATACTAATTTCCCATTGTGTGGTGTTCCTTTTGATATATAAAATATATAGTCCTGGGCAAATCGGAGGACGTTTTTCATAGTTGGGCAGGGGATATGTATGTGGGATTTTTGTAATATTTTCCCATTACATGTCTCTTTCTTTACATTTTTACATTTTGGAAATTTTTTTATTAGTTCCACCATGGGACATGAATAAGCAATCATCTGATTGCTTGTTCATGATAATACCCTGCAATACTGATGTATTTCACGGTATTAACTCAGTCAGCATATTTACATGAATAGGCCGACACTGTGGGGCACATTTACTAATAACAGTGCAAACTACACTATATGTAGTTCGCCCATGTAGTTTGCACAGGGGGCGCCAAAAATCCTGAATCATTCTTCTTGAATCTGGCGCCCTCTGCACAGCTCCGATAGAGTGCAACAATTTTCTTTTGGTGCACCTTTAACATGGGGCGTGAGACACAACTCTGTGGGACTTTGCATGTTAAATCTGGCACACGGTCTGACTGAGTACCATAACGCCCCCTTCTGTGCAGAAATTTGTGTCGCGTGAAGAATAGCGCAGACAGAAAAATGGTGCATGCGCCTTAGTAAATTTGCCCCTGTGACTTTAAGATTTTGTCACAGACGGGATCTTATAGGCATTGCCTGAGGACAGCCTTGGGGTCCTGCCATAGAAACAATCGGTGCCCCCGAAGATGGTGCTGACCGCAGCTTTAACAGGTTGAACACCCGCCACTGAGCCTTAAGTGCCAGAGTTCAGTGATGGATATATCTTCCGCTCAGAGGCATGAGGTTAAGAAATACATAGATGCAGTTAAAGTTTGCTGCAAATAGCAAGAAGACTGGTACTGCAAGATATCACTGTATCAAAGTACTAAGACTGGTTTTGTAAGATATTTCTGTATGTGCACACATTTATACCACAAAAAATCACTTGAGCAAGTAACCAGTTGGAGTGCCAGGATTATTATTTATTTGTCTATATGGGGTCATATCCCTATCTTTGGCACCCCTCAACATAAGGAATGCGACCGTGATATTGATATGCTATTGACTTCCTGTTAAATGAGGCTAGAACTGCAAACTGTACTACCCCTGGTACTGTATTAGTGTGCAAGATCCACTTTTTCACACTGCCCTGAAAACGGCAATTTATTCTCTATGTCCCTCACAGAGCACAGTGTTGGATGCAATTGGATCTATCATCTCTGTGGTATTCTTTCATTTCCAAAAAACTGTAAAGAGATATATCTCTTCACATGTTCAAATGTTTTTTTATTTCTGTAACATACAAATCTTTCATACTCCTAATTTTGCAGCATTGAGAGTGGAAATTAGGGAATGTGTTAAAACAGCAGCTTTACAGCCTTTACTCTCTGTCTGAAGTGTACCAGTGTTCCTCTCCCTGAACTCATGTAATAGGGTGTTAAATCTTTGTTGGAAACAATTACAATAGAAATATTCTTTATGTGCTGCAAAATATGGAACAATCTTTTGCCTTCATTGTGTCCTCCAAATGCAGAAGTAATATACAGTATGTACATAATTGTATTGATACTAATTGTTTATATTCAACTATGTATCAGACTGACAAGAAAAGAAAATCAGAATTCCATTTATAGTTTCAAAGTATCCTAAATCAGGGTGAGTCACAGTGACCTGACTGATAGACAGTATTAGAGAATACCGTCGCTTGTGTGAAATTTCTCATTAGCTGCCCGATTGTGCTTGCTGTATAGCGGTTTTATTGTCTACCTAAGTTAGTGTTTCTCATCGATTGCAGGTTTTCAATAACAGTACTTTTCAGAGTGATAATAAAGATTTCTAGGAAAACACTCTGCAAGGATAGCTAAAAGGAAAAAAAGGTATTGACAGCACACTTGATGTAGAATCTCCATAGTGGCAAAGACTTATAGGAATGTATATGTATAGAAGGGTTTCTTTAGCATAATGTGTTCAGATGCCATTAATAATGTGTACTGGATATACTGTTCTTCTATGCATAGGACTGCTGTTATTATATCGTAGGTATAGTGGCTTATGAAGTGCATATCTTTATGCTGAAAATAGGGAAAGTTAAACAATTCTACAATAAATTTGTTGATTACATATTTTATATAAAATTTTATATACTGCCACTATAATTTTGGCATATATACCAGGGAATGCATTTGTAAAATATCCACCTATACCCCCTAATTATAAGGCAAAGAGGTATATGTCATAAAATACAGTACACTGTTTTAGATCAAACTAAAAATGTTCAGTGCGCAGTCTATGTTTTATGGGCTATGAGAACTGTCACTCTTTTATTTCCATACGTAGCAACACAGGGCCAAATGTCAAGGCAGGGGCAGCATGTGCTACTGAACAGGGGTATAT
Organism: Engystomops pustulosus; assembly: GCA_019512145.1. Taxonomy (NCBI): domain Eukaryota; kingdom Metazoa; phylum Chordata; class Amphibia; order Anura; family Leptodactylidae; genus Engystomops; species Engystomops pustulosus. The sequence goes on from CM033644.1 coordinate 94,499,945, forward strand.
AAAGGATGGGGCTCTTTTCAACCCCATTAAGTTTGTGCATGGAATTTGTGTGGTATGTGTATCTCATGTGTGTGTATGTGTGTTATGTAAATAATATGTATGATCAGTATTTCTTATGAGTGCAGTTTGCTTGTCAGTTATATGTGTATATTAAAGTTACTAAGAATTTAGGGATGCACTGACTCTATGGCCACTTAACCAGTGTGCACTTGTTTTAAATATTAAGGTATCACCAACTAAGGATAAGTATAGAGAACTAGAAATAACAAACTGGCACCGCAATAGATGGAACTATGGATAATTTGAAAGAATAAAATTATGTTTATTACATAAAACCCCTAAAAAATGGTATAATATATAGTACAAAAGAATATCTTGCAGGACCCATACAGAGAATCCTACTATTGTAATTGAAACTTATCTGTATTGGTACAGTTTCTTTTTAACCTTCTGTACTGTCTATAGATAAATATGTAGAAGGAGCAGCACTGTGGATAACCGGATTAAATCCAATGTGGGTGCAGGCTTCAAGGAACTGAACTCAGGTCCCAATGCATACAAACTCCAAGGAGGAAGCAGCACTCAAGATAATAGTGAAATATTATTCCGCCAGTGATAAGTGCTGCGTAGTTCGGCTGACTCTATGCAGCCATTGCTTGAAATTGCTTGAGATGGCTGCATAGAGTCAGCCGAAATGTAGCACTTACACTGCGGATAAACTATTCACTATTTATCTTGGAGTGCTGCTTCCTTCCTTGGAGTCTGTACTGTCTATATATGGAAAGAAAAAAGTTAAAAAGAAACTGTACCAATACAAGAAAGAGGAATGAGGGCGAATCACAAGCACTCACTTCACAATTTAAAGAAAAGAACTATAGTAAATATGTTTTACATAAAGCATATAAAAAGCAAAACATCTGGAATGGACCGACATGTTTTTGGAATACAGTAATGAGGGACCTACATCAATTACTTCTAGAACCCCCCCCCAAAAAGGCTACCAAGATAGTCTTACCATTTAACACTAGTTATAGAAAGCTTGAAAAGGTACCAGGTAAACATTGGGAATGCTAAAACGAGAGGTCCTCAAGTGTCTTCTTGCTTGTGAACCACGCATTATTCCACTAAGCTCAAATTAGGTCTATAACATAGCCCCCACAGTCAAATCAAATAAGAAACATCATGTTGGTACTTTGGTTTGACATGAATGGCTTCTGAAGGTGGTTGTTGTTGTATTGTTGTCGGGTCAGGTCCTACACGAGCAGAAGAACACGATTTTTTAGATCGTCTAACTGAAATACATTTCAATCTTAATACAAAAGTCAAACTATGGACTTTGACACCAGGATTCTTTATTTTTTACAATATTTTTTACAGTGTCCTTGTCATAAACAATTTACAGGTTGTACAATTCGACCATTCAAAGAAAGAATGGGCGAACATATCGGTAGTATCAAAAAAGGTACAACAACTCATAATTTATATAAACATTTTAAGCTGGTGCACAGTAGTGATCCAAGCAGGCTCATTTATTCAGCCATACATACTGTTACTAAGGATAGGCAAGGGGGCAATTTAATTCTCAATATGTCTAGAGCTGAAACAAGAAAAATCTTATAATTAGAATCTTTGGCCAAAAAACTTATGCAGATGTTGCGTTATCAGCTTCTTTGGTTATTATGGGATTTGTTGCATCGGAGCCTCCTCATAACCCCAGGCTGTATCCAGCATCTTAATGGCTCTCCAATTGCATCACATCTCATTGGTTTAATGTATCTTGCTATATATATGGCAGAATATATTTTTTTATAGTGCATTACATGTTTTATATAGTTCTTAGAATGTTAACGTTTGGGTCCGTTACAGGTTTTGTACATAACTCTGAGAAACAAGTTTGTTTCAAAGGCACTGATTTTATTATTATTCCAGACATATATGTCTATTATGGTCAATGTCTACTACATATATATTTACAGTAAAACATACAGCTATTAGTTTTTGGGATGTATTGTAGTATATTGTTTTTTTCTGCAATATACTGTCTTGCATGTGAGAATCATGCAGTAGTGGCAGCAGTCCTTGTAGAAAATAGTCTTTTTTTCCCCTCCAGAGTTAGAAGTGCAATGTTTCAGCTCTTCATTAGAGCTATTTTCAAGCTTGAAAATAGCTCTAATGAAGAGCTAAAACGTTGCACTCTTGGTGAAGAAAAAACACCTGAGCCAGGTGTTTGGGCAAGCACCCAATCCAGGGTTTTAACCCTAATGCCACTTCATCTTTTACTGTCTTGCATGTGATATATCTAAAATGTTGTAACCCAATTACAATATTAGGATCTTTTCAAGGGTCCAGCAAGATACTCTTGTATACTCTATATCAGTGGTGACGATCCTATGGCACGGGTGCCACAGGTGGCACTCAGAGCCCTCTCTGTGGACACCCAGGTCATCACCACAGGGGCCCCAGAGGAAGCACAAAGAGGCTCCATTGTGAGCATAAGGTAACGAAAGTGGCATATGGGACATCACCAAAGAGGACAAAAGGTATCTTCATGGATTCCCAGACAGCCAAGGACTTGCCGCACTCAGTGCTATCTTAAGGGGGTTGGCAAGAAGTTGAAAAACTTAGCTGCTTTCTTCAGAACACAGCTCCACACCTGACTATGGTTTGTGTTGGTATTGCAACTCTGCTGGATAGAGATGAATAGAGCTGAGTCCCAATAACGGTACAAACCATAGTCAGATGTGGCACTGTTTTTGGAAGAAATCAGTCAAGTTATTTAACCTCTGGACAAACCCTTTAAATCAACAGCGCTGCCTGAGACTACTGGAGGAACTGGAAGGGGTGGGCAGATCTGCATTATCATTATAGCTCCGGCTCCAGAGATGACAATTCCTTCTGTTCAGGGGAACCTGAATTTGTCCTCATTCTTTCTACTGTATTGATGTCCTCAGGATACTGACCTGATTGAAAGCTATGACATAGAAGGGAGCAATAAGTTTACCACTTTAATTCAATCCAGGGTTTTAACCCTAATGCCACTTCATCTTTTACTGTCTTGCATGTGATATATCTAAAATGTTGTAACCCAATTACAATATTAGGATCTTTTCAAGGGTCCAGCAAGATACTCTTGTATACTCTATATCAGTGGTGACGATCCTATGGCATGGGTGCCACAGGTGGCACTCAGAGCCCTCTCTGTGGACACCCAGGCCATCACCACAGGGGCCCCAGAGGAACCACAAAGAGGCTCCATTGTGAGCATAAGGTAACGAGAGTGGCATATGGGACATCACCAAAGAGGACAAAATGTATCTTCATGGAGTCCCAGACAGCCAAGGACTTGCCGCAACCCCTATCTTAAGGTGGTTGGCAAGAAGTTGAAAAACTTGGCTGCTTTCTTCAGAACACAGCTCCACACCTGACTATGGTTTGTGTCAGTATTGCAACTCTGCTGGATAGAGATGAATAGAGCTGAGTCCCAATAACGGTACAAACCATAGTCAGATGTGGCACTGTTTTTGGAAGAAATCAGTCAAGTTATTTAACCTCTGGACAAACCCTTTAAAGCAACAGCGCTGCCTGAGACTACTGGAGGAATTGGAAGGGGTGGGCAGATCTGCATTATCATTATAGCTCCAGCTCCAGAGATGACAATTCCTTCTGTTCAGGGGAACCTGAATTTGTCCTCATTCTTTCTACTGTATTGATGTCCTCAGGATACTGACCTGATGGAAAGCTATGACATAGAAGGGAGCAATAAGTTTACCACTTTAATTGCCATGTTGGCACTTTGCGACAAATAAGTGGGTTTTGGTTGTAGTTTGGGCACTCTGTCTATAAAAGGTTCGCCATCACAGCTCTATATCATACCATATTTTAGGGGTTTTATGTAATGTGTTGCCAGTTTGTTATTTCTAGCTCTCTACATGTGTATTTAGTTGCCATTTTTGTTTCATGTGTATAATATTGGTTAATATTGGTGGCATGATCCTGATTACTATTATATTTGTGGTCTGTGTCTCATATATTTGTATGTCCATTGTGGGGGATAACCTCTGATTTTCATCATGGGGGTGGACTCATACACCCTTCTTACATAAGCACATGTGCTCTGATTGTGGGCCCCTGTCCTGAAGGTTTAAATTATATTATTGAATGCTTTATTAGTATTATTTTTAGATTTGTTTTTATGGATCACAATTAATTATATAAAACTATTTAAATATATAGATCTGACAAGAGGCCCTGTCATGATGTGAACATAGCCAAGGGTTGTTGGACTTCACAAGACAGCCTAAAACGTGTGAGTTTTTCATGGTTGTGTTCGGTTAAAGAAGTTTTTCCAGGAATGACCAAGTTGGATTATTCTTACAAAGACTGATTGTTTTAGTTATTGAAGTTTTCAATAATTGTCTATTTTAGGGTTAGGACCTCAGTTTTAAATCCTGGAAAACCCTTGCGACAAAAGGGCAACTGTAATGGAATGCGGAAAATCAATTTTTATTTCTTCAGGAAAGACAAATACCTTGTATTTGAAATAATCCACAGAACAAAATTGGTTCTTGAAGTTGCGGCTATGGATCATTTTGGCAACTGTGCGTGTACTTAAGCAATGTGTCAGAATCTAGACTACCATTACCAGTAATGCACATTCAGCATTTGAAAAGTCAAGTTTGCATTTTTGGGTTGAGTTTGCATTTTTTTTTGTAGCCGTATGGAGGTTGGGAATGCTACATTGACACTAGAATGATATATCTGTTTCTATCTATCTATCTATCTATCTATCTATCAATCTATCTATCTATCTTTATTCACATATTTCTAAATATTAGAATTTATTTAAAGTGATGAACGGATTTGTCAATTTTAATTGTGCAGCTGAAGTCATATACTTACACTGGGAATACGTTGTTGCAGTGCCGCTTACACTGAACCTATTTAAGTGGAGTCTGTGTGTCACAACATTTTTCTGCGGTTGAAATAGAATGATATGTACTTTCGGTGCAAATAGACATCCCAAGACTACAAAACCACTCAGGCTCACAGAAATGCACATCGTAGTAGTTTGGACCTGAAACAGAGTGAAAAGAATGCAGACATTCCATTTTTACTTAGCTTCACTTTTATGCACTTTTAGATTACATTTGTGTAACAGCATCTGCCATAGTCAAACAGAAAGAATTAGAAATTTGAACTGAGTATTTTCAGTGGGTATGGAAAGTATTCGGACCCCTATAAATTTTTCCCCCTTTGTTTCATTGCAGCCAAAGATCAAAAAAGTTTTTTTGCTCATTAATGTACACTCTGTATCCCTTTTTGACAGAAAGAACAGAAATGTTTGTATTTTGCTAATTTATTAAAAGAGAAAAACTGAAATATCACATGGTCATAAGTATTCAGACCCTTTGCTCAGTATTGAGTAGAAGCACCTTTTGAGCTAGTATAGCCATGAGTCTTCTTGGTAATGATGCAACCTGGAAAAACCTAGTAGATCCTCTCCAGCTCCCTTAGGTTGGATGGTGAGCGTTGATGGACAGCCAATTTCAAGTCTCTCCAGAGATGCTGAATTGGGTTTGGGTCAGGGCTCTTGTTGGGCTAGTTAACAGGGAACCGTGCAACCATGGGACCCATTTTGATTAGCATCCCCCCAGTCCCCACAGAGCATAGTACATACACTGCCAAAGAGTTTTTGTATAAAAAATTGGTTTTACAGAAAAAAAGATATGTTATATTGTACCTTTCATAAGCATCTGCTGTGTGACTAGGCAGTTGCCAAAAGGGAGGATCTGGTAAGGAGCAGTTCCCCTCCACCCTTGGGAAACAGCTTCTCCATGTGACCTTTTCAAATATATTAAAACACCCATTATTGGGCTTAGCGACGCCCCCTGCTGCTCTACAGCCAATCCTGAGTGATGGGAGTTATTCATATATTTGAAAAGGTCACATGTTTCCCAAGGGTGGGGGGGACTGCTCCTTTTCAGACCCTTCCATTTGGCAACTGCCTAGTTGCCTAATACAATTCAGAAACTGAACCCTGTGTTGTTAACGTCAGCCAAATTATCATAATGTTTTATGTGAATGTCTCTTGTAATTTTTGACTTCAATGGGGCTCGTTATTCGAGACGAGCACTCGAGCATCAGGAAAAGTTCGTCTCGAATAACGAGTACCCGAGCATTTTAGTGCTTGCTCATCTCTAGTTATTATCCATGATGTCTCTGTACCCCATAGCATGAAGCTGCCACCACCATGTTTCACTGCTGGGATTGTACTTGGTAGGTGATGAACAGTGCCTGTTTTTTTCCACACATACCGCTTAGAATTAACACCAAAATGTTAAGATTTTATCTCATCAGACCATCATGTGTTTTTTGGCAGACTGTATGCAGGCTTTCATATGTCTTGCATGGAGTAGAGGCTTCCGTCGGCATATTCTGAAATGAAGCTCCGACTGGTGAAGAGCTGCGGTTGACTTTGTGGAACTTTCTTCCATCCTCCTACTGCCTCTCCGGAGCTCAGCCGCAGTCATTTCGCAGTTATTTTTTACCTCTCTCACAAAGGCTCTTCTCCCACGATTGCTTAATTTGGCTGGGCGCCCAGGTCGATGAAAAGTTGTGGTGGTCCCAAGCTTCTTAAATTTAAGGATTATGGAGGCTACTGTGCTCTAAGGAACCTTGAGTGTCTGATTTTTGCTTTGCCACAATTATGTCTCTGAGCACCTTGGGCAGTTCCTTAGACCTCATGATTGTCATGTGATCTGACAGGCACTGAGAGCTGTGCGGTATCATATAGACAGGTGTGTGTTTTTCCAAATCAAGTCTAATAAAACTGTCTAATTGCATACAGCTAGACTCAAATGCAGGAGTAGAACTATCTCAAGGAGAATCAAAAGGAAAATGGACAGCATGGGAGTTAAATATGAGTATCACAGCAAAGGGTCGGAATACTTAAGACCATGTGATATTTAGGTTTTTCTTTAATAATATAGAAAACATATCTACATTTCTGTTTTTTTTTCTGGCAAAATGGGTACAGTAGTGAGCCAAATGAACTTTTTTGATCTTACCAATTGACTACCAAGAAACAAAGAGTGAAAAACTTAAAGGGGTCTGAATAAAATGGGGCATATTCCATTTTTTAAAAAACTCATTTAGAGCTAATTCAGACATATATTGACTATATTAATGTTGCAAATGTTGCCCAATCTCTTTCCTTTCTCTTATGGTCTAAACTTCTAATCACTAAGTTTTAGAAACAATATCTCCTAGAAATATTAAAACAAAAGCATAATTTGAATCACTTTGAATGTAATTGAATCAAACCTTTTATCAAGATTTGGCCAAATCCGCTGAAATCTTATTGGGTCTATAATCCATATTCATAATGGGTGCCACCTAAGACATGTGGCTTTGGACACACGGGATGTAATTGGGTCACCATGTCAATTATTGCTGCTGATTCTTAATGTGGATTTCAACCTTTTAAGAATTACAGGCGGTCCCCAACTTAAGAACACCCGACTTACAGACGACCCCTAGTTACAAATGGACCTCTGGATGTTGGTAATTTACTGTACTTTATCATTAGGCTACAATAAACAGCTATAACTGTTAACAAAGGTGTCTGTAGTTAAGATTTATTGGTAATCCTGGTTCTTATGACAACCCAACATTTTCAAATCCAATTGTCACAGAGACCGAAAAAAATTTGGCTGGGGTTACAATTATAAAATATACAGTTCCGACTTACATATAAACTCAACTTAAGAACAAACCTACAGACCCTATCTTGTACGTGACCTGGGGACTGCCTGTACTCAGATTTGGTAAATAAAGCTCAGTTATGCACTGCAGAGTATATTTTGTATCTATTCGTTATTGCTATCAGGATGTTTCTTGCATACAAAGATAAAGCTACAAGTATTGGGCCATGTATCCAACACCTCTACCTAGAAAAACAATAGAGTAGTATACTCCTTTGTAATAGAAAACCTAACAAAAAATCCAAGCAATAATACAATTCAGAAACTGAACCCTGTGTTGTTAACTTCAGCCAAATTATCATAATGTTTTATGTGAATGTCTCTTGTAATTTTTATAATATTTTTACCACTTGACATCCATTGGTAAATGGCTTTACAAGTAAACTTTGAAGAAAAATTCTGACATACAACATAGGGAGACCAAAAACATCACATCTTATGAGAACAAATCTTTTTGGAAATAGTTCCTGTTGATCCACGGAGTTACTTTGTCTGCCATCTTATGGGTCGGGAAGGAATTTTTCCCAATTTTGGGCCAATTGGAATCTCTTCAGGACTATTTTTTGCTTTTGTCTGGATCAACACTGTTTAATACAGGATTGATAGATTAGACTTGATGGACTGATGTCTTTTTCTATGATACCATGTCTTGTCTTCTATGATACTATGATATGTTAAAAATGTTTTTCTGTAACAGTTCTATATAAAAATGAATAAACTTACCCTGTAGTCACTGGACGTCACATAAAATATTGGAAGAAATGCGAGCCAGATAATGCAGGTTGTATACATTGTAAATCCAATAAACTTGGCTTCGTTGAAATTTTCTGGGCACTTCCTTGTTTTAAAGGCATATACAGTACATAATATCACAAGAACCACATCATATGTTAATGATATAAGCATACTTGAATCTTTCACATTACATTTTAATATGACAGTTTCTCTCTTCTCTGGAAGAGTAAATCGTCTGGTGCCTGGATATTCCAACATAAGCCATACAGACACAATGACAATTTGAACTGAGATGAGACTTAGGCATATTATAACTTGAGATTTGGGGCTGATGAATTTAGGTCTTTGAGCACCATCTTTAACACCACTAAAGATCCGAGCAATTCTATTTGTCTTTGTTAGAAGTGCTGAGTAGCAAACTACAAAAGAAGTCCCCAGCCCCAAACGTCGTAGAGTACATATGACTGGGGAGGGTTTGGCAATGAAGAAAAATGTCATACAATAACACATAAAAACTCCAATCAAGAGAATATAGCAGAGTTCACGTCCAGAAGCCTTGACCAAAGGAGTGTTATTGTGCTTGACGAAGACTCCACCCACAAGGAATGTACACAAAAAGCCCAGACAGGCAATTGTCACCGGGCCTATGGCCCATGCATCTTCCCATTTAATGTAGTCTTCTGGTAAGTCAAAACATCCAGTTAGGTCTGATGTGGGCCAACGTCCTGGTCCACAATCAGCACATGTAAATTCATCTGCAAGATACTGATATGTTTCACATGGAATACAGATCCAACAGCAGACATCTCCAGGTTGCATATTCTTCATTTCATTTGGAGCACATGGATCACTGCACTGTGATGTGGGAACCATACTCTTTGACCACTGTATGACATCCACATCGAGGGATAAGGTTTCTGCCCACTGACCTATTTTTAGATATGAGTATTTGCCATTATTGTACTGAAAATTGAAGACATTATATAAACCAAGGCCATCTCCATATGCATCAAACTTCACAATGCTGTCTGCAGATGGTGGAATAAATGGAGCTGTGGGAAAAAGAAAAAAAAAGAGTGTTTAAGAACATATATGTACAAGCATATCTGCAAATACTATTGACAGTATAGTTTGTCCTTTAGCCTTAGCATACAGAAGGGTAATATATCTGGAACTGTGGAAAGTGTAGTAAACTCTTAAAACAGAAGGTTTAAACTTAAGCCACATGCACACAAACATGTTTTGGGGCCAAGTGGTAGCCGTTTTTTTTTTTAACGGCTACAAAAACGTCCCCATGACTTTCTATGGGTTCGTGCACACAGTCGTGCATTCCATGGCTCGGTTCATGAGCCGACCGGCTGGGATGCAAAAGAAAGAGAAGGTCCATTGTCTTTCTCTTTCCATTGATTATTAAGATCTGAACACCAAGCTGGTAAATGTAGTTTAGGCCTTTAGCTAGTGAATTTACAGATGTGTAACGATGACTTATTTGTATGAAAATATGTAACAAATGGTTAACGTATTTGTATTATTTCGCTCTAATACTACTAACACAGATATATTACAATACCTTGTTTTCATACATAAAATGTATGCTATTGTTTTAACTATATTATATAATAAATCTCAACTCCACTTATTCATTATTTTTTGAGAATGTAGTGTTTTAATTCTGTTTATGGACTTCGCTTATATGGCCTCATCTGCTGTCAGCAATATGTTCATGAAGAAACTTTCTATTTTCAGAATCAAATATAATATGATGTGACATTTTGTGACCTGATATGTCCAGTTTTATCATGGCATTGACATGACTCCTGTCCAAAGGCTGTCAAGTCTGGAGGCCATAAAGATTTATTCCAGACAGTTTAAAATTCTTGTGCATACAAAATGACAATTATTGTATCATTAGAGGTAGGCTAACGTTAGGATATTAATGACATTCCACAAATAGGCTGTAAAAAGGAGATAGTATAACAGTTCTTACATTTGTTCTTCCTTTTTCATGAGTGCTAACTTGTGCTGATATGGTTTCCTATTATCAATTTCTACTGCCCTTTACCTTCCACATAAAATCCATTTCTGATCAGCATACAACTGTCAGGTCAATAGTTAAGCTTTCTCTTGACATTCATGAAAACCTCTTCAGGTCCTTTCTTTTTCTTGCAGCTAAATTTCCTACTTTATGTCTCATGTTCTTATAAGTGTCCTCCAGCTGTAGAGAGGCAGCAGATATCATGACACATAACCATAGGTGGTGGTCTTGACTAACAGACTTCTGGAAGAAGTAAATGATCAAGTATTTTTCAGTTAGGGCTCCTTTACTTGTTTAAGGGAAAGTATACCTGTCAAGTCTGAACCAGGAGCAAATTGCAATCACAACCTATGTAAACGTTATAGCACAGTACAATATAAAAAGAGAGTTATTGTAGTCAAAACAGTGCCTTTCAGCAGCTCACATTGATACAGTGCTACTAGTCAGGTTCATTACCACAGTTTTAATATTAGAGGCGCAGACCCAAAAATATGTTTTTTCTCTCAGTAATGGTAGAAATTCAGCTCACCTTCCAGTCATGTAAGTGTCCTAGTATGGCATGGATCACCCCTCTGCTGGGGCCGTATAGACCATTGAAAAAAATCTGATATCCAGCCTTGTCATCAACCACTTCATATCTTTATTTAGGCAAATATTAAAATTCCATAGCAAGTAGTCTTGGCCAAAGCATTTCAAACGGGCTAGACATTCTTAGTCATGGCAGCCATGACTAAGAATGGCTAGATACAGCTCAGCTCTATGTATGGTAGATACTTCTATATATTTGCTGCTTAGATACATCAGCTCAGCTCTATGTATAATAGAGATATAGCAGCATCTCTTAGTATAAGAGTATAAATCCAATCCAGTAGAATAAATCAATTCCTCCTTTTTTACACCCAATGTTAAACCCTTTTTTACAGTATGCACCTACATGCTTTCCTCCTCCTCATGTCTACTGGCTGTATTCCTCTTTATCACATCCTGCACCCCATGACTTCCTCTGTTTTATAGATTCTTACACATGTCCCGTCTTTCTCACAGACTGCACTACTATTTCCTCTTCTTTCTCATAGCTATGTTCCCTCTTTCGCACAGCATGCACCGCCACGTCCCCCTTTCTCTAACATGCACTCTCTATGCCCCCCTCTTTCTCCAGCCTGTAGCCCAGTGTCACCTTCTTAAACCAATTTGAACCCCTATGTCCCCAACTTCAATTAGGATGAATCTCTATGTCTCCCTTATTCTAGCCTGTACCCCACTTTCTATAGCCTATCCAATGTCTTTCTCTGTCTCACTGCCTGTTAAAGGGTCATGTAGATGTAATTTACTGGACTACAGGATCTGTAATTATGTCAATAATCACATGGTCTTGACATCATTGCAGATCCTCAAGATCCATTGGTAAATCGTATTTACGTTTAGATACAGTTTTTTCCTAGGCTGAAGGACCCGTGCTCATGATGACATTGCAGGTCCTTCATGGTATTTGTGTTACAAATTGAAGAAATATGTAATCCCAGCCATGCCTAGAAATACTACCATTTTAATAAGGTCATTAATAAAAATATCAACAATGAGAGAATAGCAGGTATTAATCTACATAAAAATTATTTTCAACAGATAATTGACAATCAGTCTTCAGATTGTGAAGTCCTCAATTTTTCTTGAGGAGAGTAAATCATCTGCTAAAATCCCTAAATCATTAATTTGTTAGTGCATGCCAGAGATTTCAATTGGTCAACACTTATAGTTTATTTAGTAAAATAAGATTGTAATTTATTGTAGTCAAGTGACATGAGATGCAAATTCCAAGCCCTAACATAAAGATTAGTTGTCTAGTTAGCATTGCCCACAGAACATCTATGTGCTCTTATGTGAGGATGCAATCATCGATTGCACTCTGAAATATTCATTGTACAAGCTTCATGTGCAAATTCAGTTTCGTTCCAACACTCTTTTATGCTGATGTGGCTATAAAGTGAAAGTCTGAAATTCATCTGGATATTTGTTCCATTTTGAGTTATTATGTTACAATTCAGTCTATAATTTAACTTTGTTTCAAGCAGTTTTATGGGAAAAATTAACCAAATTACTGGATTATGAATAAACATACTTGTTTGATCTATGGTCTCAAAAAGATCTTAATCTGCACATTGGGGCACATTTACCTACCCGGTCCAGTCAGGATCCAGCGGCGTGTTCTCCAACAAGGATTCGGGTCTGCCGGGATCCACTAAGGTCCGTGCGCCTGATATCCACCAGGTGTTGCGGCTGCACCGAGGTCCGCCGGAGTTCACCTTCTTCATCCCGATTTCTGTTGCGTGAAAGCCAGCGCCAAAATCCGATCGCGTGTGCCAAAATCCCGGGGCAATTTGGCGCAAATCTGAAATCGTCGGGAGACCCGATGAAAGTGCGCGATTCGGACCCTTGGTAAATGAGCCCCATTATCTTCAAATGAAAGAGGTTTCCAACCAATGAATATATTGTATGTCAGTTTACTAATTCCCTGCCTTATCTGGTCCAAAGCCTCCATGGCCTCCAACTGATCTCTATTTTTTGAGTGTCAGGGATGGAATAGCACAATTCCCACAGTGTCATTCAACCAGTTTGACTTTGGTCTGTACAGGGATCTGGACTTCATAAGGTTGCTTGGAGTAATCCTGGGGGGTTAAAAACATACTGGCCCAGATCTATCAAACTGGCTGCGCCAGTTTTCTGTCTGTCTGCTGCTCTTTCATAAAAGTACCTGTCAAGCCAATGAAATAAAGATTCTAGATTAGTCTGGCATTATGTTGCGTGGCACGTACATCGGGTCTGCTCATCTCTAATGAGGATGGCAAACAGAAGAATAGTGTAAAGGACCACACCTTGACTTCTTCCAGGGATTATTTAGATTATTAACATTTCCCCTAGTGCAGGATGATGGTTGTCCATCCCAAAGAGTTTTTTCTCTTTCCTTTAAATCTAAACTGTTAAAATTTGGGTTGGACATGGTACTAACAAAACTAGAGTAATTCTAAAGAGTAATGGGCCATAGCTACAAATCATGTTGCTGCTTTAATTTTCTAGTAGCGATTTACAAGAGATTATGAGTCTTTTCTTCAGATAATATGATACTAGGAATACTTGTGAAGAGATCCATCAACTCATGTTCACATCGAAGAATTCCTACTCTGCTACTATAAGCATCATAATCCGACTTGTTTCTGTTCAATATTAATATCACAGCTCATAATGATGGTAGACTTGTAGTGGATTTATTTGAAGCTGTTTACATTATTCATGTTAAAACTCTTGAAAAGCTTTTTCACAGTAGGACAACTACTTCTCCAGGTTTATGGTTTGTATTGTTGTGAGCGGTGTATTGCTGTCATGTTTATGATCTGCTTGATTGAAAGTGGAAAATGCTTTAAAGAAATGATACAGAAAAACAATAAAATGAACCTTTAAGAGAGCTGAGTGGGCTGTGAGCCATACATAGAAAGGTGGTGTAACGAATATTTCTAGAGTAACAAAAGTCTTTAACCCCTTATGGACCAAGCCACTTTAGGGCTTTCGGACCAAGCCAGATTTTCTTAACTCTGCCCTGTGTCATTATAGGTGGTTATAATCTTTATATGCTTTAACATATCTAGGGGATTTTGAGATGTTTTTTTCACCACACATTGGGGGTCATTTACTAAGGGCCTGATTCACGTTTTCCCGACGTGTTACCCGAATATTTCCGATTTGCGCCGATTTCCCCTGAATTGCCCCGGGATTTTGGCGCACGCGATCGGATTGTGGCGCTTCGGCGCTGGCATGCACGCGACAGAAATCGGGGGGCGTGGCCGAACGAAAACCCGACGGATTCGGAAAAACCGCCGCATTTAAAACAAAAAATGTGTCGCGAAAATTACACTTACCTTCACTAGGTATTGGCCGGTGAATTTCAGGGCATTCCAGTACGCCTCCGGGGAACTTCAGCGCAGCAGCGCCACCTGGTGGACGGCGGAGGAACTACCTTAGTGAATCCCGGCCGGACCCGAATCCACCGCAGAGAACGCGCCGCTGGATCGCGAACGGACCGGGTAAGTAAATCTGCCCCATTGTACTTCAAATTAGTGAAAAAATTTGGATGTTATCTTTTGCCTACAATTATGAAAAAAATGGAAATATGGCAAAAATTTTGAAAAATAACTAAGATTTCCTAAACAGCTGCTTTATGTTGGCATGGTTTTTTATGCATCCTCTCATTTTACTAGGATGTTATGGGGCTTAGAATTGTGGGTGCAATTTTTCAAATTTTTATGAAAATTGCAAAACCTATAATTACAGGCACGTGCTCAGTTTTCAAGTGACTTTGAGAGGGTGAACCCCTTAAATTACCCCATTACAGAAACTACACCCCTCAATGTATGAGAAACCAACTTTAAGAAGCTTGCTGTTCCTTCAGGTGTTTTACAGGGGTTAAAGCACAATGGAGGTGGAATTCACAATTTGTCAAATTTTTTGGACAAAACATTAATTTTGCCTACCTCCCCCAAATTCACAATGGGTTAAATGATGAAAAGCTCCACAAAGTTTAATACACAATTCCCCCCCCGAATATGCTGATGCCTCATATGTGTTGGTAAACTGCAGTATGGGCACACAGCTAGGCATTGAATGGAAGGAGGCGCCATTCAGAGCAGATTTGCATTGTCATATTTTACCGGCTATAAAATGCTTATATATTTTTGTAATGTGGACAAATGGGGGCTTATTGTTTCTGGTATGAAAGCCACATTTTAGGTACTTCGTTTAGGGGGTTTAAATAGGGGGTTTAAATAGCTAATTGATGAGATTTTATTAACTCTTTCTTGGTGAATATAAGAAAATCATTAGGGACTTCTGGTCAGACCAGAAGGGATGATGAAACATATTTTTCAGGACAGTGCTCAGCTGATCGATGACTTCAGTGGTCACATGCCTACATGTATACATATGCTGAGGCCAGTGGCTGTCAATGATGGATGTGTTGCCATCACTTCTAGTCTAATGGAGACTGTAAGTTCTTGGAATAGAAGCACAGGAATAAGTTTATCAGCAGAAAAGTTCCTTTTGAAAAAAATTTTGATTCCCTTATGGTGCCATAGAATATGTTGATGAAAAAAATGAAAATGCTATAGAGGAGTAGAGACAAAATGTACTTTGCTTGACAATATTTTTGAGATCACTCCCATTGGTATAACCCCCACTGGTTCGCATGTCTCCCTGACATGCTCTATGTTGCTGTCATTCAAGGTTTTGTCCTCAAATCTTAGGAGACCTAGTTTTGCCCTTAATTGTGTTGAATCTGTTATGTGCCAGACACGTTTGGTCAATACTAGAGTGTGTAATGATAATGGCATAGTTTTCCAGTAAAAAAAATGTCACTATACATATAATTAATTCCCTTTGGTAATAATTATAAGTTAATAAAAATTCTATTCAACATTACTCAAATCTATGTAGTAGAAATCATTTTGATTCCCTTATGGTGCCATAGAATATGTTGATGAAAAAAATGAAAATGCTATAGAGGAGTAGAGACAAAATGTACTTTGCTTGACAATATTTTTGAGATCACTCCCATTGGTATAACCCCCACTGGTTCGCATGTCTCCCTGACATGCTCTATGTTGCTGTCATTCAAGGTTTTGTCCTCAAATCTTAGGAGACCTAGTTTTGCCCTTAATTGTGTTGAATCTGTTATGTGCCAGACACGTTTGGTCAATACTAGAGTGTGTAATGATAATGGCATAGTTTTCCAGTAAAAAAAAATGTCACTATACATATAATTAATTCCCTTTGGTAATAATTATAAGTTAATAAAAATTCTATTCAACATTACTCAAATCTATGTAGTAGAAATCTCACAGTAGTATCAGAGTTGTTGTGCTTGGTTTCTATAAAACTAATTTGTACTGGAAATCAGGAGTGGCCTGTGATTTAACATCAATTATATAACAATTTGAATCACCATTTTGACACTATATTCCCTGAATAAAATTGACAATTGTTGACAGAAGTGTGGTACCCATATGTCTTTATACACAATGGCATGTTGTGTGAATGTTCATCTTTAATTTTATTTTTTATCCACTAAAGCAGAAAAAATATCAGGGCATTGGAAAGCCTGCAACTTTCATGTTTCAGTTTCTTACAAGTTTCACAAATGTCCCCTGGCTTACAGCTTGACTGACTGTGTCTCTATAGTGTTCTTGGAAAGGCCATAAATGTGATGAGCTGAATGACTGGTGAGCGCTTTGTCTTGACGATTTTATCTCACCGAAGTGAACGGCTGTGAGGTTTCTGCCAAAAACACTGTGGCATCCCCAGAGGTGAATAAATGTCAGTATAATTGGTTTATTTATGTATAGCTATACTTAAGAAGCTGAAGCCATAGTATTATATATGTGTGACATGTCTTGTCTCATCTAGGTGAAAACTCTCCTTTAGCTATCAGTCATGTCTAAAGCTGGGAAAGATAAACTGGAGAGTTGGTTATATGCAACGCCATCTGAGCTGTGAATGTTACATTTCAACTTTCAGAATAAAAGTCAAATATTAACGCCTAGTGTAAGGGTGAAACTGTAACAACTGCAGTGGCATTGAAAAATATTTAATATCTAGCTGCAATGCCACCCTGAAATATTTCATAGCATATAAAGGGATAATAATAAGAAGAAGACTACACATCCAAAATACTGTAATACTACCCATCCATAATCATGTTTTAATTAACGTTTTCTCTGCAATGGTCAAAGTCAGGTTAAAAGAGAAATAAATATTTACAGAAAAACTATAAAGTCTGTCATGTGTCAACGTGACTTTTGTAATAATAGTATAATCTATGACTGGTTAATAGCTTTTGAGGAAACATGATGTTTTTGGACCCCTAAAGGGTTTAAAAGATCAATTTATTATCCTTTTATAGACACTCCCAGAATGCACGGGTTCTGGGAGACGCACAAGAGTGAGTTAGAGTTGTCCACACAACAATAAATCACAACCCTGAATGGCTGAAAGACCCCTTTCACTGACCTCAGTAAAATATTTACAGTTCGCAGATAATAAACACAAGTATAGGACTACAAGTAACAGCATGCAGTATGTTAGTTACCATGTGTGAGCCTAATGGGAATGGATAGTCCACACTTAATGATCCTTCCTGCAAGAGTAAGGGTTCTGGTCTCATTCGATCCTGGTGAATCCCTGGATTACATTGGTACCAAACATGAACCATTTGCTACGTTCCCATTCATAGATATGCAAGAATACAAGAATGTTAGAAGCTATTTAGTCATAGCTATACGATTCCCTGGCTATACCATTCCAAAAATCTATCTGGCCTTGGGCTGAGATGGATCATAACTTCAAAACTGTCCATAACCAACATATTTGTCTGAGATTTATATGACCCAAGGAAGTCTTGGTGCCTGTGGTGTCTGAGGAAATCTTTCGAGGCTATACCTCTTGGAGGGTTAGCAACACTCTATTTAATTCAGTTAGACTATTCAAGATGAGGCTAAGGGAAGTGGGGGTTTGTACCAACAATAATGAGTGGTTGTGGTCGTATTTTTCATATAGCTGTATTCACAATTAAATCTGCTGGGTAGCTCACATCAGGGTGAATGCCGAACATGTTTATCAGGGGATAAGGTCCAATACTTTTAGTCAAAATTAACTTTGATATTTATTTAAATCAAGTCCAAAAGCCCCCATGAGGGATTATAATGTGTTTTTTACCCATCTATAATTAGGATTTATGTTTTGTATGCATGGTCCAAATCCAGATTAAGGCTGCATTCACACTCAGTATGGGGACGTTATACGGCCGACGTATATGCGGCCGATATACGTCCCTCCATACACTATGGTCTCGCGGCACCCTACGGGAGCGGTACGGTTTGCAGCACACTTGCGTCACCGTCCCGCTCCGTATACCCGAACATAAGGACATGTCCTATCGTTTTCATGTATTACGGGCGCAGCGGCCATACTCAGCTATGGAGAGGGGCGGGTGAGGCTGCGCTCCCCTCCTCTCCTCTCCCCTCGCTGCCGTGTGCCCGCCGCTACGGTGGTATCCTATTGAATCCTATGTATCCTATGTGAAGTTAATCATTGGTTACAGGTTTAGGGCGTTGTCTTGTCCTAATATAAATAAAAACTCCCTAATACTAATGTATTTGGTTCTGAATCTTCAGCTCCTGCCCTGATTTAAGACTCCTCTCACAGTCCTAGAAGAGCTTGTTACAACCCCTTCATTATCGAAGAGGTGACGGTAGAAGAGGTATTTGGCTCAGTTCACTAGCTACGTTTTAGTCCCCTTTCACTTTCTTTGTAACTGTTGTTACATTAATCAGATTAGATAATGAATCTAGGCCAGGGCCGATTCTAGCAATTTGCGGCCTGAGGCGAATATTATAATGTGTTTTTTACCCTCTATATTAGGAATTTATGTTTTGTATGCATGGTCCAAATCCAGATTAAGGCTGCATTCACACTCAGTATGGGGACGTTATACGGCCGACGTATATGCGGCCGATATACGTCCCTCCATACACTATGGTCTCGCGGCACCCTACGGGAGCGGTACGGTTTGCAGCACACTTGCGTCACCGTCCCGCTCCGTATACCCGAACATAAGGACATGTCCTATCGTTTTCATGTATTACGGGCGCAGCGGCCATACTCAGCTATGGAGAGGGGCGGGTGAGGCTGCGCTCCCCTCCTCTCCTCTCCCCTCGCTGCCGTGTGCCCGCCGCTACGGTGGTATCCTATTGAATCCTATGTATCCTATGTGAAGTTAATCATTGGTTACAGGTTTAGGGCGTTGTCTTGTCCTAATATAAATAAAAACTCCCTAATACTAATGTATTTGGTTCTGAATCTTCAGCTCCTGCCCTGATTTAAGACTCCTCTCACAGTCCTAGAAGAGCTTGTTACAACCCCTTCATTATCGAAGAGGTGACGGTAGAAGAGGTATTTGGCTCAGTTCACTAGCTACGTTTTAGTCCCCTTTCACTTTCTTTGTAACTGTTGTTACATTAATCAGATTAGATAATGAATCTAGGCCAGGGCCGATTCTAGCAATTTGCGGCCTGAGGCGAATATTACTTTGATATTTATTTAAATCAAGTCCAAAAGCCCCCATGAGGGATTATAATGTGTTTTTTACCCATCTATAATTAGGATTTATGTTTTGTATGCATTGGTCAACCTCTCCCCGTGCTGCCGTGTGCCCGCCGTGCTACGGTGCGGCGGGCTCACGGCAGTGTGCATGCAGCCTAAAAGAGATATATTTACAGTAAAACTATAAAATGTATCCTATGTGAAGGTGAAGCAGTGGGTACCAGGTTTTAGGGCTGTTGTCGTTGTCATAATATAAATATAAAACTCACTAATATTAATGTATTTTAGTTCTGAATATTGCACTCCTGCCCTGATTTAAGACTCCTCTCACAGTCCTAGAAGTAAGCTTTTTACACCCCCTCTTCATTATCGAAGAGGTGAAGGTAGGAAGAGGGTATTTGGCTCAGTTCACTAGCTAAGTTAGTCCCTTTCACTTTCTTTGTAACTGTTGTTACATGAATCAGATTAGATAATGATCTAGGCAGCTCTTTAATCATAGAGATGATACCGAGTGGGGAATATCTCTCTGCCTATGTCACAATGAAAGCTACACTTCTGCTACTACATACGGGCTCACCAGTTAAAATTATTATTTTGTGCTAATGTTTCTTTAAAGTAAAACACTAACAAAAATAAGCTCCGGCACCAGCTCACCCTGAGCTGGTGCCCGGTATTTCCATCAGAAACCTGCCACTTCAAGTGGTAGGTTTCCTTTAACCTATAGGTAGCCTCCAAGTTGGGTTGTCTTCTGCTGGACCTCTAGGGCTCATTATTGTCTTCAGCCCTGGGCCCACTAGAGGACCCTCTGGTAGGCAAGGTATTGTTTTGGCTTGACACTTGGTGACTTTTCTAAGATAATTTGCAAGCATTTAAAAATAAGAAATGGGAATTTGTTATGTGCAATACATATGACAAGTTGGGTTGTCTTCTGCTGGACCTCTAGGGCTCATTATTGTCTTAAGCCCTGGGCCCACTAGAGGACCCTCTGGTAGGCAAGGTATTGTTTTGTCTTGACACTTGGTGACTTTTCTAAGATAATTCGCAAGCATTTAAAAATAAGAAATGGGAATTTGTTATGTGCAATACATATGACACAACGCAGATAATTTGTTAAAATGTTTACATTTTTTATCATTTTTTATACCATGAGTAATTTGTTAAAATGTTTAAATTTTTTATCATTTTTTATACCATGAGTGAGATTACAAAATACTATAACTGTTCATAAAGTCTGGAAAAGTCAGCTAGCCAGGTCTTCTTTTCAATCTAAATTAACCCCCAGTCCTCCTGAATAATGATACCAAACATGTGTAACCTACTTCATCTCTGTGGTTCTTTTAGAATAAATGTTCCTAAATGTGTATTTTGTATATACTAACATTATCTGGTATTTAACTCATTTCAGCATATTCAACTATTCTAGTGGCTGGGAGATGTTCTTTTCAACTTCCTGTTGCTTAAAGGAAACCTACCAACAAAATGAAGCATTATGAACCATCGGCACTTACTCTTAGATCCAGGAACTGTGTGGTCATCTTCTTACCACTGTGGGAACTGCCCTAGTAACTTTTCAGGTTCTTTACTATAATTTTAAAAGTTGATTTTTAGAACGAAGAAGGCCATGGATAACAAATATAAGAAGATTACCACAGTCAGGGTGAACGGATCTATGAGTAAGTGTTCTATGTTCACAAACATCTCCTTTTTGCCAGTGTCCCCTACTGTCAACATACATGTTCCGTGTCCTTTTTTTGTTTCCCCGTGCCCCCCCCTTCTGGATTTACTGAGTTCTTGAAATTTATGCTATTGTCGTTTCCTCATTTTCCCGGATTCTGTCGCCGCTATATTCATTTCCTTTAGTGTATTCCTCCGCAACCTTCAGTCAGTGCCACCCCCCGGTTCTTAAGTCCACGCCCTACTGCATCCCCCTCTACCCAGGTCTTATTATGCTCTTTCCCTTATCCTGCCTTCCGGTGTGCCCCCACCACCCGTTCCTGTTACTGTCCCTCTCCGCCATCCTGCCTTTTCAACATGTGGGCCCCCCCCCTACCCTAGTTCCCCCAGTCTAGGCCGTACAGACCCCCTCTCCTACCATGGCCAGGCTTACTCCTCGGTGGACCCGCCCGTGGTGTCGCTATGTACTTCTTGACATGGTTTACTAAACCGGTGCCTTCCCGTCGTCATGAATCCCTCTACCAAGCTCTAGACCCTCTTGTAGCCGGTCTCACTCCGTTTTCTAACAAAAACGACCGGACTGTCACAACCGTGCCTCTGTTCTACCAGTCTCCAAATCTTTCGGGCCGCATGCTCTGACGCTTTATTTACGGCTGCGGGTGGTGGATGAGTCTAGAACTTCTCCTCCCATGACATATGGTTGGTGTGTAACTGTGCACTGGCAGAGACGTGAAAAAAAAAAAGTCAATAAATTAATAACAATACCGACACTGCACTCTCCTCTTCAAAATTTTTTTTAAGTATTTTACACACTCTGTACTCGAAAAAATATTGCTTACATTCTTAGCCGGCGCCGCCACAGCTTGCGTGATTGGGCCTTCTAGCTATGTTATATGTAGTTGTTGTAGTTGTTTACGAGCCTACTTTTTCTTGTGCTGTTACCTTTTTATAAGGCAGCTACACATGTTTCATCCATTTGATACACCGCTTATTGGCTCGCCTCTATTATATACTATACTATATCCTATCTCTCTCTCGCTGTTTTGTTCTTTTCGCAAAAGGAATACTAACTTTCCCATTGTGTGGTGTTCAGTTTGGTCTCTTCAACTCTCTTCGTCTGGGCCCCCGGCTGGCTGTTGTTCCTAGTTGGCGGGGATCTGTATGTGGGCTTTTGTTATCTTTTCCCATTCCCTGTCTTTTTTTACTTTTTACCTTGCATTTTTTGATTCGTTCTCACAATGGGCCTGAATCCGCAATCTTGATTGTTTGTTCATGATCACTCTCTGCCATACTGAAGTATTTACGGCGCTATTCCCTCAGGCCGCTCTTTCCCTGCCCTAGGCCGGCCCCCTGTGTGGGCACTGTCCTAATCCCCGTGCCCCCCTGCACGCTTGTTCGTTCGCCCTGTAGTGTGCCCCCCGCACCTTGTTGCTACTCCTCGGAGTGTGCCTGGGCGGGCGCCCGCTTCCCCCGACTGATTCCGGATTCTGCGCCTCTGCCCAGCTCCGCTCGCTGCCACACTTTTCTTTTGGTTGCACCTTCACCTGGGGCGTGTGAGACCCAACCCTGTGGGGCCTTTGCCTTTACCTCTGGCCCACGGGTTGTCTGAAGTACCATCCCGCCCCCTTCTGTGCAGAAAATTTGTGTCGCGTGCGAATCGCGCGATGAAAGGGTTGCCAGCGGGCTTCGTCAATGTTGCCCCTGCTGCCCTTTGATTGTCCCGAGGGATTTAGCGGCCTTGCCTGAGGCCGGCCCTTGGGGTCCTGCCCCGCCCCCGGCCCCAATCACCAGAGTGCCCGCCGAAGATGGGCGGCTGCAGCTTCACAGGTTGAACCCCGCACAGCCTTCAGTGCCCGCGTTAGTGCGGATTCTTCCCTCCGCGGCCTGAGGTAAGACATCCCTCGCTGCAGTTTCAAAGTTGCTTGCACCTCGAAGACGACTGGTCCTGCCCGATATCACGGTCTAACGTACAAGATGGTTTTGTAAGCTATTCTGTATGTGCATACATTTATCCCACATCACAAATCCCTGAGCCAGGTAACCAGGTGGAGGCCAGGCTTATTATTTATTTGTCTATATGGGGGTCATAGTCCCTATCTTTGTCACCCCTCAACCTATGGAATGCAAACGTGATATTTGATATGCTATTGACTTCCTTTTACTGAGGCTTCGACCATGAAACTTACCTACCCTGGTAGTATTCGTGGTGCCAAGAGCCACTTTTTACAATGCCTGAAACCGGAATTATTCTCTATGTCCCCTCACCGAGCGCACAGTGTTGGAGCAATTGGATCATCATCTCAGTGGTATCTTTCTTCCACATCGTCCACAATGACCGCCTCCCCCTTTGTTTTTGAGTGGCCCATTAGGGCTGTTTTCAAAACAGCCGCTGTATAGCCGTTACTTCTCTTTCTGCCGTGTCAGTGTCTCTCCCTGAACTCTATGTCATCGGTGGTTCATTGTGTGGACAACCCTTCCCTAGCCATATTCTTCTGTGGCTGCAAAATATGGCACCATCTTTTGCCTCTTCTATTGTGTCCCCCCAAAGCAGAACGTCCCTACAGTCTTACCATGTCTGCGACTCCGTGTTTACTATTCACATGCGCGATGACAGCACGACCCTCAGACTTCCATTTTCGTTTCCCAGTATCCTTACTCAGGGTGGTCACAGTGACCTGGTACTGATAGCAGTATACGGAATACCGTGCTGGATGGTGCAACTTTTCCTTCCTGCCACGCGTGTGCGTGCGTCTAAGCTGGGTTTTCTGGTTCTACCTAAGTTAGGTTTCTCATCGATTGCCGGTTTTCAATTAACACCAGTACTTTCAGAGGATACCAAGCTTTCTAGGAGGGGGGGAAAAACTCGGCCACGGATCGCTCCAAGGAAACAACAAGGTCTTGACCAGCCCCCTTGCTGTCGACTCTCCTTCGTGGCCAAGACTTAAGGACTGTATGTGTCTAGCAGGGTTGGCCTGTTAGCCTCCTGTGTTCAGATGCATTAATAATGTGTACTGGATATACTGTTTTCCTATGCATAGGACTGCTGTTATTACCGTAGCTGTGGTTTATGCCGGGCATCTTATTGCTGCCCATAGGGGCTTATCGTTACAACACTTCTATAATAACTTTGTGCTTAAATTTTTATATAAATTTCTCTACTGCCACTATAATTTTGGCATAGCTACCCGGGACTGCATTTGTAACTATCCCCTAATCCCTAATTATAAGGCAAAGCGGTGAGGTCTATGTCTCTTCAAATCGGTACCCCTGTTTTAGACAAACCTAATAAAATGTTCAGTGGCAGTCTTGCGTTTTCTGGGCTATGGGAGAACTATCGTTCTTCTCATCCGTGCAACCCGAGGGGCCACCTGTCAAGGCAGGGGGCAGCATTGTTGCTTATGACCCCGGGGTAATCTAAAGGATGGGGCTCTTTTCAACCCCCTATGTTTGTGCTGGCCTTTGTGTGGTATGTGTATTCCTGTGTGTGTCTGTGTGTTCTTGGTCACTACTATGATGCTCCACGCGCACTTCTTATGCGTGCAGTTTGCTTGTCAGTGATCTTGTGTATCTTAAAGTTCCTCAGAATTTAGGGCATGCCGGACTTTGGCCACTTCACCCGTGTGCCCTTGTTTTCCCTATTCACGGTCTCCCCCCCTAGGCTCCGTATCGCGCCTTCGCCCTCCCCAACCTGCCCCGCCCTAGCTGGAACTATGCTAATTTGAAAGAATCACAATTATGTTTATCTACAGAAACCCCTAACCAATGGTATACCTAGTATCGTATACAAGAATCTCTGCAGAAACCCATACAGAGCCTTCTACTATTGTACTTAAACCTATCTGTCTTGGGTACCGTTTTCACTCGCACCCTTCTGTCCTGTCTATAGATAATATGTAGAAGGAGCAGCACTGGGCTCCCCCGATTACCTCCACTGTGGGTTGCGGCTTCCAAGGACTGATTGGCTCCCAATGCATACCCCTCCAAGGCAGGAAGCGCCCCCCCCGCTAACTAGGAATCTTGATCCGCCAGTGTAACTGCTCCGTTTCGGTGCACTCTCTGCAGCCATTGCTTCGAGAATGCTTGAGTGGCTGCATCGGAGTCAGCCGCACTGTAGCACTTATCCGGCAGATTCCGTATTCACTATTTATCTTGGAGTGATGCTTCCCTGCCTTGGGTCTGTACGGTCTATACTATGAAAGAAAAAAGGTTCACAGCACATGTACCCATACAAGAAGAGGAATGAGGGTGAATCACAAGCACTCACTTCACAATTAAAGACCCGAAACTACTAGTCAATTTGTTGTTAAATAAAGCATCTTAAACGCAAAACATCTGCGATGGAAATCCGAGCGCTGTTTTTGGAACACAGGTGGATGAGGGAACCTACATCAATTACTTCTAGAAACCCCCCCAAAAAGGCTACCAAGATAGTCTTACCGGGTGTGTAAACATAGTTATTAGAAGCCTTGAAAAGGTCATTTGTAAACATTGGGAAGTGCTAAAAAATGATAAGGTCCTCCATGACTTCTTGCTTGTGAAACCTCCAATTATTTCCACTAAAGCTCCAAATTTAGGTATAAACATAGCCCCCACAGTCAAATCAAATAAGAAACAATCATTTTTGGGTATTGGTTTTCGAAATGAAAGGCTCTTAGAATGTGTGGTTGTTGAATGGCTCGCTTGTCGGGGCTCATCGTTTACAGGAAGAACACCAGTCTTAACGTCTACTGAAATACATTTCAATTTAATATCAAAGAAACTATGACTTGTGACACCAAGGAGTCATTTATTTTTACGTTCCTGTTATAAAACACAATTTATAGGTTGTACAAACTTCGACCATGTCAAAGAAAAGAATGTGCTGCGAACTGCGAACATCTCGGTAGTATCAAAAAAGGTTACAACAACTCATAATTTATTATAAATATGTTCTTGAGCTGGGCCAAGTTTGTGATCCAAAGCAGCTCATTTATTCAGCCATGACCTACTGTTTACTAAGGATAGGCAACCGGTGGGCAATTTAATTCTCTAATAGTCTAGAGCTGAATGAACAAGAAAAATATATAAATTAGAATCTTTGGTCCCAAAAAGACTTAATGCAGATGTTGCGTTATCAGGCTTCTTTGGTTATTTATGGGATTTGTTGCATCGGAGCCTATCATAACCCCAGGCTGTATCCAGCATTTATGGACTCTCCAATGCATCACATCTCATGTTTGGTTTATTATCTTGTATAATGGCAGAATATATTTTTTTATAGTGCATTACATGTTTAATAGTTTATTAGAAGTTAAAGTGTGGGTCGTTACTGGTTTGTAATAACTCTGAGAAACAAGTTGTTTCAAAGGCACTCATTTTATTTTATTCCTGGAAGTATATGTCATTATGATCTATGTCTACTTCATAATATTTACAGTAAAACAATAGCTATTCGATTTTGAGGATGTTTTGGCTAGTCTTCTTGTTCTGTTTCTGCAATCGCTTTATCTGTCTTGCATGTGAGCATCTCATGCCGTCGTGGCCGCCGTCCTGTCGAGTAACTCGTTCTTTTTGCCCCACCCCGAGTTAGAAGTGCCATGTTTCCGCTCTTCGGTAGAGCTCTTTTCAAGCTTGGCAAAGAGTTAATCGTGAGAGGCTTACACCGGTTGCACTCTTGGTGATCGACAACCCTCCTGAAGACGGTGTTGGGCCCGTACCTATTTAGGTTTTACCCTCAGCCACTTCATCTTTTACTGTTTGCCTGGCTATATAAACTGTTGTATAATCCATCCAAATATTAGGCTCTTTTCAGGTCAGCCAGGATCTTTCTTTGTCTTTATATCAGTGGTGACATCCTCTGGCCGGGGTGCCACAGGTGCCTCCGAGCCCTCTTGTGGACACCCAGGTCATCCCACCGGGGCACCCGCGGCAGCACCCCCAGCGGCTCCCTGTGAGCCTCCGGTCCCGCAGTGCTAGGGACCTCCCAAGCGGACCCCACGGTATCTCGGTTCCCGCCCGCCCCGGCCTTGCCGCCTCCTGTATTCAGGGGGTTGGCAGAAGTTGAACCACTCGTGCTGTCTCCAGAACCCCCGTCCCCCCCCCTGACTCTGGTTGTTGTATGCCCCCGTGGCTTCGCGCTGGCCCATCGCGCGCGTCCCCCCTCACCGGTCCCACTAGTCAGCGTGGCCAGTTTTGCCGAGCCACAGTCCGTCTTCCTCTGGACCCCCAAACACCTTTTACCTCCCCCGCGCTGTCTGCGCCTCTGGCGGCACTGGACGGGGTGGGCCGCTCGCATTCTCCTTCTGTCCGCTCCAGCGATGCCCCTTCCTTGTTCCGGCCCCCGAATTGTCTCATTTTTCTAGTATGCGCTCGGATAGGCTGCTGACGGCTGACACCTCGCGGCGCCCCCGAGTCCCTCCGCCGTGGTTGGCCCCGGGGTTCGGTGTTCGTGGGACTCTGTTCCATATGTGTTTCGCCAGCACGGTTGTTATTCTTCTTTCCCATATAGTCGGTGGTTGAGTATGTGTTGATAGTTGTATTTTCAGCTTGCTAGGTCATTAGTGCCCTGTCTGTGACCTATGGAAAATTGGTGTGCTATGATCCGATTACCGTGATATCGTGGTGGTGTTCAATATGTATGCCCGTTGGGGTGTGATAACTTCCTGAATTTATATGGGGGTGGATAACCACCATTTACAAAGCAAACGTCTTGATGGGGGCCCCTGTCTGACGGTTAACATTAAATGATATTATTTGATCTGTTATCGTTTCTTTTTTAGTATTGTTTTCTGGATCACAATACTTATCTCACAGCTATTTGACATAAATGATGATAGAATTCGGATCTGTTCTTGTTATGCCTCTTTGCTTGATTTTTTTTTTTTTTTTGTTTTTTTGTTTTCGTTTTTTTTGTGTAATGTGTCCCGGGGGTGGGATTTTTTTTTGGTAGTATCTTTGTTATGACAGTCTTAAAACGGGTTATGGCTCTTTATGGTGGTGTTGGGTTAAGAGTTTTACAGGCTGACCAAGTGGATTGCTTTGACATCGACTGATGCTTTAGTGAATTGCACGTTTTCTAATCGTCTAGTTTAGGTTAGGACCTCAGTTTTAACAAAACTGGAAACCCTGGCGACAAAAGGGCAACTGTAATGGAATGGGAAATCAATTTTTATTATTCTTCAGGAAAACAAATACCTAGTATTAAAATAACCACAGAAAAATCTGGTTTGAAGTGCGGCTATGGATCATTGGCAAACTGTGGCGTGTTTGTTACGTAGGCAATGGTTCAGAATAGAGGGCGACTACCATTACAGTACTGCAAAATTCAGGATTGAAAGTCAAGTTGCTTTTGTGGTGATTTTGCATTTTTTTGGTAGTCGTATGGAGTGGTGGGAATGCTACATTGACGCTAGAATCTTGAATGATAATGCGGTCTATTATCTACTATCTATTCTTCTTTCTTCACATATTCTAAATTTTCGAATGTTTTAAACGTGATGAACGGATTTGGTCAATTTTAATTGTGCCGCTGAAGTCATATATTTACACTTGGGCTAGTGTTGCACGTGCCGCTTACACTGAACCTATATTACAGTGGAAGCTGTTCTGGTTGTCAAAACCGTTTTGCGGTGTGAAATCGAATGATATGTTATGGCGGTGCAAATAGAGACATCCAGACTACAAAACCACTCAGGTCACAGAAATGCACATTCGTAGTTCGTTTGGACTGAAAAATAGAGTGACAAAGGAATGCAGATCATGTTCCATTTTTACTTAGCTTCACTTTTATGCACTTTTAGATACATTAGTGTAACAGCATCTTCCAGAGGCAAACAGAAAGAATTAGAAATGTGAAATGGTATGTAGTGGGTATGGAAAGTATCGGAACCCCTATAAATTTTCCCCTTTGTTTCATTGCAGCAAAAGATCAACAAAATTTTTTGCTCATTAATGTACCACTCTGTATCCTTTTTGACAGAAAGAACAGAAATGTTTGGATTTTGCTAATTATTAAAGAGAGAAAAACTGAAATATACATGGTACTTATAGTATTCGAGACCCTGATGACTCAGTATGATAGAAGCACCTTTTAAGCTTCAGTACAGCCATGTAGTCTTGTGGGCAGGATGCTTGGAACAAGTTTTTCTACACTGGAAAAAACTAGTAGATCTCTACAGTTCCCTTAGGTGGATGGTGAGGTTGGTGGAAAGCCAATTCAAGTCTCTACAGAGATGCTGATGGGTTTGAGGTCAGGGGTCAGTTGGGTGGGCTAGTTAAAGGGACCTGGCACCAAGGAGACCATTTTAGCACTCCCCCAGGTTCCCCCAAGACGCATAAGAACATTACACTGCCAAAAGACGTTTGTATAAAAAACTGGTTTACAGAAAAAAAGAAAAAAAGATATGTTATATTGTACCTTTCATAAGCATCTGCTGTGTGACTAGGCAGTGCCAAAAAAGGGAGGATCTGGTAAGAGCAGTTCCCCTCCACCCTTGGGAAACGCTTCTCCTGGACCTTTTCAAATATATTAAAACATCCATTTTGGGCTTAGCGACGCCCCCTGCGCCTCTTTTGTTTTTTTGAACAGCAATCATGAGTGATGGGAGGTAGTAGTTATTCATATATTTGAAAAGGTCACATGTGTCCCAAGGGTGGGGGGGACGCCGCTTTTCGACCCATTCCATTTGGCAACTCTGCCTAGTTGCCTAATACAATCAGAAATTGAAACCTGTGTGGTTAACGTCAGCCAAATCTATCATAATGTTTTATGTGAAGCGTCTCTTGTAATTTTATAATATTTTACACTTGACATCCATTGGAGTAAATTTGGCTTTTTACAAAGTAAACGTGAGGAAAAATTCTGACATACAAACATCGGGAGACCAACAAACTCACTATTATGAGATCACAAATCTTTTTGGAAATAGGTCCTGTATCACGGAGTTACTTTGTCTGCCATCTATGGGTCGGAGAAGGAATTTTTCCCTCAAATTGGGCCAATTGGAATCTCTCAGGACTATTTTTTGCTGTTGTCTGGATCAACACTTTGAATACAGGATTGATTGTACGTATTTAGACTGATGGATGAAGTTCTTTTTCTATGAACAGTGTCTTGTATTCTATGATACTTTTTTCTATGATAGTTAAAAAATTGTTTTTCGGTAACTAGTTCTAAAAAAATGATTAGACTTACCTTGTCGTCACTGGACGTCACATAAAAATATGGAAGAATGCGAAGCCAGATAATGTCGGTTGTATATTCTTGTAAATTCCAATAAAGCTTGGCTTTGTTGAAATTTTTGGGCATTCCTTGTTTTTAAAGGCTTATACAGTTACATAATTCACAAGACCCACATCATATGTGCAATGATATAGCCTACTGAATTCTTTCACATTTACACTTATATGACAGTTTCTCTCTTCTCTGGAAGAAGTAAATCGTCTGGTGCCTGGATGTTCCACATAGCCATACAGACACAAGACAATTTGAACTGAGATGAGACTTCGGCATATTATAATTGAAGATTTGGGGTGCGAATTTAGTCTTCTTTGAGCACAGCTTTTACACCTAAGATATCAGAGCAATCTTTTGTATTTGTGTAGAAGTGCGAGTAGCAAAACTACAAAAGAAGTCCCCAAGCCCCAAACGTAGTAGCAGTTACATATGACTGGGGAGGGTTGGCAGATGCAGAAAAATGGTCAGCACAAGAACACATAAAAACCCAATCAAGAGATATAGCGAGTTTCACAGTCCCGAAGCCTGACCAAAGGAGTGTATTGGGTGACGAAAGACTCCCCCACATGGAGGGGGGGTCTGCTAACAAAAAGCCCAGAAGGCAATTGTCCCCGGGGCTATCGGGCCCATTGCATCCTGTCCCATTTAATGTGTCTTCTGGTAAGTCAAAACATCCAGTGAGGTTCTGATGTGGGCCAACGTCTGGGTCACAATCAGACACATGGTAAAGTCATCTGCAAGTATCAATGATATTTTACATGGACTTACAGATCCAACAGCAGACATCTCCAGGTGCCCTATTCTGTTTTTTATTTCATTTGTGAGCACATGGATACACTGCACGTGATGCTGGGAACCATATCTTGACCATGTATGACATCCATCATCGAGGGATAAGGGTTTCTGCCCACTGACCTATTTTTAGATATGAGTAGTGGCATATATGTATGAAAATGAAAGACATTATATAAACCAAGGCCATCTCCATAGGGCATCAAACTTTCACAATGCTGGTTGCCGATGGTGGAAAAATGGAAGCAGTGGGAAAAAGAAAAAAAAAAGAGTGTTTAAGAACATATATGTACAAGCATAGCTGCAAATACTATTGGACAGGATAGTTTGTCCTTTAGCCCTTAGCAACAGAAGGGTAATGATCTGGACTGTGGAAAGTGTAGTAAACCTCTTAGAACAGAGGTTTAAACTTACGCCACATGCCACACAAACACACTGGTTTGGGGCCCAGTGTAGCCGTTTTTTTTGTCACAGCTACAGAAACGCCCCCATGGACGTTTATGGGCTCGTGCACACAGGCCGTGCATTCCATGGGCGCGGTTTTCATGCAGGGCCGGCCCGTCTGGGGATGCAAAAGAAGAGAGGTTCCATTGTCTTTCTCGTCATTGATATAAGATAGGAACACCAGCTGGTAAAATGTGTTTAGGCCTTGCTGTTGGATTTACAGAATGTTTGCCACGATGGATTTAGTTGTATGAAAATTGTAACAAAGGGTAAACGATTTGTATTATTGCTCTAATATATAACACAGATTTTATTACAAACCTGTTTATACATAAATGTTGCTATTGTTTTTTTAAAACTATCTTATATAATACTCGCAACTCACTATCATTTTTTTTAGAGATGATAGTGTTTAATTCTGTTTTGGGGACTTCGCTTATATGGCCTCATCTGCTGTCAGCAATATGTTCATGCCGAAATTTCTATTTTCGCCTCACATATTCTATGATGTGCCATTTTGTGACCTGTGGGTCCAGTTTTATATGCGGCCCTTGCCGGCTCCTGTCCACAGGTGTCAATCTGGAGGCCATCCCAGATTATTCCCGCCGTTTACACTCTTGTGCCTCTCAAATGCCACATTAGTGTATCAGTCGAGGCGGCTAAAACGTTGGATCTTACTGCATTCCCACAAATAGGCTTGGTAAAAAGGAGATAGTTAAACCGTTCTACCATTTGTTTCTTCCTTTCTGAGTGCTAAATTGTGAGATCTGGTTTTCCTATTCTCAATTCTTACTGCCCTTCCCTTCCACATACATCCCTTCGGCTCAGCATAACAAACGTCAGGTCACTCGGTACGCTTTCTCTTGACATTCATGCTCCAACCTCTCGGTCTTTCTTTTTTTCTTGCAGCTCAATCCTACTTTCTGTCTACTGTTTGATACGTGTCCTCAGCTGTAGCCAGGAGCAGACCTCGGCGCATATACCCCATAGGTGGTGGTTCTTGCATAACCAGCCTTCTGGCCGCAGTAACTGATCCACTGTATTTTTCCGTCGGGGCTCCTTTACTGTTTAGGGCCCGTATACCTGTCAAGTCTGCCCCGGCGCCCCATTTGCATCACAAACCTCTGTAACGTTATAGCACAGAGTCCACTCTAAACCGAGCGTTATTTGTCGTCACCCCAGTCTAATGGTACTACCCTCATGCCCCCAGCCCTGGTTCCCTTGTGCCCATCCGTGTCTTTCCGCCCGCCTTCCCATTTGATACAGGGCTACTCGTCAGGTCATTCCCCCAGATTTCTTTAATATTAGAGGCCGCCAGCCCCACCACTCTGTTTTTTCTCTCCGTAAGGTTAGCCCTTTAGCTCAGCCTTCCAGCCATGTAGGTGTTCTAGTATTGGCATGGAATCGCCCCTCTGCGGGGCGTTAGCCCATGGGCCACCCTTCCGATATCTCCGCTTGTTCAGTTCAACCACTGCAGCTCTTAATTCGGCAAACTCTTACAATTCCATGCCCGTAGTCTTTACCACCGCGGTTTCACCCAGGCTAGCCGTTCTAGTCCTGGAGCCTTGGGCCTGTCAAGAATCGGCTCGCGCGTTTTGACCCGGTTGGCCCCCGCCTCTTGCTATGGCTTTTAGTCTATGCCTTCCATACGGATCGGACGTTGTTCCTGCCAAGGCGGGCTTGGAATTTTTTCAATGGTTTTTTCTCTCCCCACACCCCGCTTATCCCTGGACCGCTTGGGCCCAAGTCAGCTCCGTCTCTGTATGGTAGATACTTCTATATATTTGCGGTTAGATACAGCAGCCCTCCGCTCTTGTATCATAGAGACGATCGCAGCCCTCTTTAGTATAAGAGATAACTCCAATCCAGTAGAATAACTCACTTTCCTCTTTTTTACCCCCATGTTACCCCTTTTTTTAACAGTCTGCCCCTATCTGTTTCCGCCTCTTCATGTAGTTATTGCCTGTCTTCCTCTTTATCACATCTGCCCCCACATGACCTCCTAGTTGTCTAGATATTACATGCACTCTCTATGCCCCCTCTTTCTCCCGCCTGTAGCACCGTGTCACCAACTTCTTAAACCAATGTGAACCGATGTCCCCAAACTTCCCAATTCGGACTGACTCTCCTGTTTCCTTATTTAGGTCGTACCCCACTTTCTCTAGGCTCTTCCCCTTGTCTTCTCTGTCTCATGCTTGTTAAAGGTCCTGCGCTGTACGTTACTGGCCTCTCCCCGGCTCTGTTCATTCTTCAATGACATCCATGGTCTTGACCTTCCTTGTCGCTTCTCCGCTCCATTGGTACCTCGTCTTCGTTTAGATATCGTTTTTTCCGCGGTTGGCCGGCCCCGTGCTCATGCTGCCCTTCCGGTCCTTCATGGCTTGTGGTACACATGCAGCCCCCTGCATGCCATGCCCCCACTCTTCGCCAGGTCTAGACCTCTCCATTTTCCTCCGGTTATTCGTCCCCCTATCCCCCGCTCTCCCATTAAATCCTAGGTGTAATCTACCATAAAAATTCTTTACAACCGATTCATTGACAATCAGTCTCGATCGTGAGTCCTCAATTTTTTGGAGGCGAGTAATCATTTCTCAAATCCCTAAATCATTAATGTGTAGTGCCTGCCCAGAGATTTCAATTAGTCAACCTTATAGTGATTTAGTCAAACCAGATCGTAATTTATTGTCGTTCCAAGTGACATGAGATGAGATTGCAAATTCAAGCCCTAACATAAAAGATAGTTAATGTCGTTAGATTGCCCACAGAACATTTAGTGCTCTTAGGTGAGGATGCACTCCTCGATTGCAAATCTGAGATATTCTCTGTACAAGCTTCATGTGCAAATTCAGTTTTATCCAACATCTTTTATGCTGACTCTGCCTGCCTATATCAAGTGAGGAAAATAATTCATCCTGGACTATTTGCGTATTTTGAGCTTATCTGAGGCAAATTTACTTACCGGCCGATTCGCCGATCCCACCGCGGAGCGTTCTCTGCTATGGATCGGGTCCGCCTTCCGGCGGGATTGTAAGAGGTAAGTTTCCTCCGTCGGACACAGGGTGGCGCTGCTGAGTGTGAAAGTCATAATCATCGCGCCCCGGAGACACCACCTCGGGACAGTTGTTGAACGGTTAAGCGCCTCCAAGAGAAACACACTTTTACGGTATCTGGCAGTTTTTAGAATGCGGAGTGGATACCGGTTTCTTTCCGAATACGTGGGGTTTTCGTTCGGCAACGCCCCGATTCGTCCAGGAGCGTCCGGCGCCGATGCGCCACACACATCCGATTGCGTGGCCACAATTACGGGCAATCAGGCACAATCGCGCAAATCGGAAATATGAGGGGTTAACACGTCGGGAAAAGGCGAATCGGTTGCCCTTTAGTAAATGACCCCATTATGGTCAATTCAGTCTGTATTTAAACTTTTCAAGTTTTTTTCTGGGGATCGGAAAATTTAATAATACGGATTATGACTACACATACGTGTTGTAGGTGTCTCAAAAAAGATCTTAATCGGCACACTGGGGTTGCATATCACCACGGTTTCCAGTCGCGATTCCAGCGGCGCGGTCGCCAACAAGGCTCGGGTTCTGGCCGGGATCCACTAAGGTCCGTGCGCCCGATATCCACCAGGGTGTCGCTGCTGCACGATTTCGCGGAGTCCCCTTATTCGTACCGATTTCTTGTGCGTTGTGAAAGCCAGCGCCCCAAATCCGATCGCTGTGCAGCAAAATCCCGGGGCCATTTGGCCCAATGGAAATCGCCGGGACCCCGATGATACGTGCGCGATTCGGCCCTTTGGTAAATGAACCCCCCCCCATTATCTTCAATGAAAGGGGTTCCAACCAATGAATATGTTGTATGTCTAGTTTACTAATTCTTGCCTTATCTGGTCCAAAGCCTCCATGGCTCCACTGGTATCTATTTTGAGTGTCAGGGATGGAATAGCACAATTCCTAAAGGGTCATTACCAGTTGACCTTTGGTCTGTACCGGGATTGGACTTCATAAGGTTGTGGAGTCACACTCTGGGGTGGGTAATTAAAAAAAATATGGCCCAGATCTATCAAACTGGGCTGCCGCCATTTTTCTGTTTGTCTTGCAGCTCATCATAAAGTACCCGTCAAGCCAATGAAATAAAGATTCTAGATTAGCTGGATTATGTGCGTGGCACGTACATAGTCTGCTCCTCTCAAGGGAGGGCAAAAACGAATGAATAGTGTGAAAGGACCACACAGACTTCTTTGGCGGGGATATTTTAGCTCATTAACATGTCACTAGTACAGGATGATTTGTTGTCATCCAAAGAGTTTGTTCTCTTCCTTTAATCTAAACGGTTAAAATTGGGTTGAGACCTGGTTAAGTAACAGAAACTAGAGTAATTCTAAGGGAGGAATGGGCCATGCTACAAATCATGTTGCTGGCTTTAATTTTCGAGTCGACGATTTACAAGAGATTAGCAGTCTTCTTCAATAATAGATTAATTGGAAAAAATTGTGAGAGATCCATCAACCATGTTCACATCGAAGAATTCCTTAAGCTGTAATAATAGCAGCCATAAGCGGGGGGGGCGGGAGAAACTTGTTTCGTGCAATATAATATACAGCTCATATGATGGTAGTAGACTGTAGTGGAGTATTTTAAGCTGTTTACATTTATAATGTTAAACTCGTTGAAAGGCTTTTTCACAGTAGGAAACTACTTCTCACAGGTTTCTGGGTTGTATTGTTGTGAGCGGTTTGTATTGGCTGTCATGTTTATGATGCTTGCTGAAAGTGGCAAATGTTTAAAAACTGCTACAGCACACCAATAAAAAGAACTTTTGATGAGAGCTGGTGGCGGTGAGCAATCATAGAAAGGTGGTGTAACAAAAAGTCTCTTTAACCCCTTATGGCCCAGCCATTTGGGCTTTCGGCCCAGCTAGATTTCTTAACGTGCCCTGTGTCATTATGGGGTTTATATCTTAAATGTTTACATACCCCGGGGAGTTTGACGATGTTTTTTTCCTCACACATTGGGGTTCATTTATCCGGGCCACACGGATTCACGTTTTCCCGTCGTGTTACCGAAATATTTCCGTTGGCGCGATTTCCCCTGAAAATTGCCCCCGGGATTTTGCGCACACGCACTACGATCGGATTGTGGCGCATCGCGCTGGCAGCACGCGACGGAAATCGGGGGGTTTGTTGCCGAACGAACACCTGACGGATCGGCAAAAAACAACCGCCGCCAGTTAAAACAACAAAGTGTCGCGAAAATTACATTCCTTCACTAGGCATTGGCGCCTGCATTTTTCAGGTCATTCCAGCCGCGCCTCCGGGGACTTCAGTGCAGCGCCTCTCGGGGAATACCTTAGTGCATCCCGGCCCGGCCCCCGAATCCACCTCAGGAGGAATCGCCGCTGGTGACGCGCGAACGGACCGGGTACGTTCACTCGCCCTCCAGGTACTTACCTTCGTTGAACCCCTTGGGATCTGCTCTGTTGCGTACCATTTGCAAAACAGGAACATCTGGCCAACATTGTCTACGTACAACTCACCTTTCTAACAGCTGCTTTCTGTTGGCCTGGTTTTTTCTGCCTCCTCTATTTCCTCGGTGTTATGGGGCTTCGCATAGTGGTGCCATTTTTCACATTTTTCTGAAACTTGCAAAACCTATATTTGCAGGCATCGGTTGCTCTCGTTTTCCAGTGACTTTGAGCGGGTAAACCCTAAGTTGACCCATTACACAAATACACCCCTCCATGTATGCGCACCCACTTTAAGACGCTTGCTGTTCTTCAGTGTGTTTTACCGGGGTTTTACCGCTAAATGGAGGTGGAATTCCCAATTTGTCCAATTTTTGGACAAAACATTAATTTTGCCCCCCCCAAAATTCACAATGGGTAAATGATGTGAAAAAAGCTCACACGTTTAATAACACTTCCCCCCCTGAATATGCTGCTGCCCTCATCTGGTCGTAAACGCGCATGGGCACCACCGCAGCCTTGACGGAAGGCGGCGCCCTTCAGAGCAGCTTGGCATTGTCATATTTTACCGGCCGCTCAAACTGCTTCTCTATTTTTGTCTGGGCCCCATGGGGGCTAAGTTTTTGCGGTATGAAAGCCACATTTTCGGGGTAGTCGTTTAGGGGGTGTCACTAGGGGGTTTCCCGCTAAGGGATGCGCCTTTCTTCCTCCTTCTTGGTGAATCTACGAAAATCATTCATTGGGCTTTAGGTTTCGCTTTTTTGTTCGCTGGCTCACCGTACTCGTTATCTCCTGGTAGGGGCCACCCGCTTACCGCCCTTTTACCCCCATATACCTCGCTTTCTCGGGGTGCCTGTCTGCAGCCCGTAATACCGAAATTTTTAAGTGTGAACAATTTGTTTGCATTCCCATCTTCTCAGAGTATTTTTTGTATAACGGCTGTTTTAGGGCTACTTTTTGTCGGTCAAGCGTTCCTTTCTTGTATTGTGTGGGGTAACCCGGTTTTTATGAGGTGGGATGTGAAATATGGTAATTTTTTCAACAGTTTTCTGGCGTTACCGGGCAAGTATGGAACCACTTTCGTGGGTTGGTGACCACCATACGAGCGGTGATTTTTTTATTGTGCAATTTGATTTTTAGATGTGATAGGGCATTGGGGATCTTTATTCCCTTCACCAATTTTTAAAACCCCCCATGTTTCCCTGTTTTTACTTGTCCCAGGGTGGAACATGAACAGGTGATCCTTTGCTTCATTGTTAGTGTAATCTACTGCCATATTACTAGTACCGTAACTATTAGACCGGAGCACGGTTAGATCTAAAAGGTATTTACTACCAGCAGACATGGGGTCCTTCATAGGGCCTCAGTGCTGCCATAGAAGCAGCCCACACTGCTCCATAGTTGCCGCTGTCACCATGATTGCGACATAGACAATCAGCTGTTACTATGGAAGCCCCAGCTTCCACACCACAGCTGACGCTAGCTACGTGCAGCAGGCGCATGGGCTCTGCTCAGATGATCGCGGGGTGATCGCTGAGCCCTTATATGTACGTAGGCAACGGCACCGCCCCCATGCCTGCTGCCACCGATGTCTCATGTGTTTTTCTTGTTACGGCGTAATGGACTCTACCCATGCTTTGTCGCTGTTTTACCCTCCCAGCTGCTTGGTACTTGGCGAGAGTACCAGCCTATGCTTTGGAGGGGATTGGTCTCGTACTTTTAGTAAATCTACGTTCCCCTCCTGCCTCTTCTCTCCCACCTCCTCTGCTTCTCACGCACTCCCCCCACCCCCACTAGTAATAAAGGTGTATCACACATGGTTTTCTCAATTGACTGTACCCTACCATTGACCCCGACACTGACTCCCTGCTCACTTCCTGCGCCTAACGTCCCCCCCCCTTGCAGCGTTTCGGATTTCTGGTCTGGGACTTTTGGTCCACGACCAGAGGAATGAGGACCAATATTTTTAGGCCAGTGTTCGCTGACTCGATGACTTCCGGGTCCCCTGCCCTCCATGTATACAGATGATGAGGCCCGTGGTTGTGAATGAATGGATGTGTGGCCCTCACTTTAGTCTAATGGAGACGTACGTTCTGGAAAAATAAAAAGCCTTCCTTTACAAATTTTCTAAATTAACTTCCCTTAGTGATTTATTTGATCCCTTGATTAGTGACCATAGAATCTGTTGATGCAAAAAATGACTTTGCTATAGCGGAGTCGCGACCTCATGTCCTTGCTGACCACTTTTTTGAGATCACGCTCCCTTGGTCCCTCCCCCTGGTTCGATGTCCCTGACATTGCTCTATGTGGCTGTAATTCAAGGTTTGCCTCAAATCTTAGGAGACTAGTTTTGCCCTTAATTGTGGGCCTCTGTTCGGGCCCGACACGTTTGGTCAAGACGAGAGTATGTGTCATGATTAATGGCAGAGTTCCAGTAAAAAAAATGTCAAGAGACAGAGAATTAATGCCCGGGGTAAATAATTAGAGGTGAATAAAATTCTATGCAACAGTACTCAAAATTAATGTAGTAGAATCACACAGTAGAGTATCAGAAGTTGTTGTGCTTGAGTTTCTATAGACAATAATTTGTCCTGAAAATCAGGAGTGGCCTGGTGGATTTAACATCATATATAACAATTGAATCACCATTTTGACAATATTACTGCATAAAATGGTTTATCAGACAAGTTTGACAGAAGACGAGTGGTACCATATGTCTTTAAACATGGCATGTGTGGAATGTTTCTCTTTAATTTTATCCACTAAAGCAAGAAAAAAATCAGGCATTGGGAAGGCATGCAACTATGTGTTTTCAGTTTCTACCAAGTTCACGAAATGTCCATGGCTTACACAGACCTGACCCGTGTCTCTATAGTGTTCTCGGAAACGCGCCCTAAAGTGATGCGCTGAATGACATGGGGCGCGCTTGTCTTGACGATTATCTCACCGAAGTGAACGGCTGTTGAGGTTCTGCCAAAAAACACTGGCATCCCACGACTCGGTGAATAAATGTCAGTATAATTGGTTTATGTATGATAGC
This sequence comes from Engystomops pustulosus, assembly GCA_019512145.1. NCBI lineage: Eukaryota > Metazoa > Chordata > Amphibia > Anura > Leptodactylidae > Engystomops > Engystomops pustulosus. Next base: position 94,540,249 of record CM033644.1, read on the forward strand.
TTTATAAGAGGGACCTGAAGCCATAGTCATATAGAGGTGTGACATGTCGTGTGTCATATAGGTGAAAACTTTTACTTTAGCTTCCATCAGTCCTGTTATGTAAAGCTGGGAAGGAAAGAAAAACTGGAGAGTGGTTTATTAGGCAACGTAGACCATTCTTGAGCGGTGAATGGTCAAATGTTTGCTCTTTATGACTTTAAGAATAAAATCAAATAACTTTAACGCCTAGTGTAAGGGTGTGTGTGAATGAAAACTGTAACAACTGAGTGGCACCTTCTGAAAAATATTTAATATTCTAGCGCGAATGCCACCTGAAATATTTATAGCACTTATAAAGGGATAATATCATAAGAAGACTACACATCCAAAATCCTTGTCATCTATCATATCATAAGCATGGGCTTTAATTACGTTCTTGCTCTGCAATGGTTCAAAGTCAGTTAAAAGGAAATATTTACAGAAACCCTATAAAGTCTGTCCTGTGTCAAGGACTTTGTCATACTCGTATACTCTATGACTGTTAATGCTTTTGGGAACACTGGTTTTTGGACCCCTAAAGGGTTGACACGATCCACTTTATTCCCTTATCGCCACTCCAGAATGCACCAGGTTATGGGAGACGCCCAAGAGTGAGTTCAGAGTTGTCCACACAACTCCGGATATGTGCAAAAACCCAATAAATCAACAACCCTGCATGGCTGAAAGCTCCCCTTTCACGACCTCAGTAAAATATTACAGATCGCCGATAATAAACATCAAATATAGGACTCAAGTAACAGAAAGCAGTAGGTTAGGTACAGGTGTGAGCCTAATGGGAATGGATAGCCACACTAATGATACTTCCTTGACGGGTCCGGGTTCTGGTATCATCGACCTGGGAATCCTGGTTACATTGGTACCAAACATGAAACATTTGCTACGTTTACCATTCCGAGATTATTGCAGAATACAAGAATGTTGAAGTATTAGTCATGCTATACGGATTCCCGTGATAACCATTCCAAAAATCTATCTGGCCTGGGCTGAGATGATCATAACTTCAAAACCTGTACTAACCCCCAACATATTTGGCTGAGACTTTATAAGAAACAAGGACAGTCTTGGTTGCCTGTGGGTCGTGTCGAGGAAACTTCGAGGCCTATACTCTTGGAGGGTTAGCACACTCTATTAATTCAATCGACATTTCAAGATGAGGATAAGGGAAGTGGAGGTTGTACCAACAATATGTGTAGTGGTCGATTTGTATAATAGCGTAATTCACAATTAGAACTCTGCTGGAGTAGTCACATTTCAGGGTAATGCCGACATTGTTTATCAGGGGATAGGTCAAATACTTTAGTCAAAATTATAATTGATTTTATTTAAATCAAGTCCAAAAGCCCCATGAGGATACAATGTGTTTTTACCCATCATATTAGGATCTTATTGTTTTTGTATGCACGGTCCCCAACCAGATTAAGGGGTAGTCCGAGTTTAAAAAAAAAAATATATGTGGCCGGGAGCGGGGGGGCAGTTACTACCCCCAATACAGATGTCCTGACCTCGGTGCACTCCCGTATCCAGCGTGCTGTCGCTTCCGGTCCGGTGGGGGGTTCCATGATAAACAACACATGGCCGCTGCGCAGCGCTGCATTCAGATTCCGGCCGGATTGCGACAACCTTCCGAGTCCCAACACATTGCTGTGGATAGGGGACGGATCGGGCTACCCGGCCACGGCCGGCCGGAAGCGGAGTCCGGCGTGCTCCGGCTGGGCCATGTTTTTTACCTTGGCCCCGGGCCCGGAGGCAAGCGACAGCAGCCGCGGATACGGGAGGCACCAGGAGGGGTAGTTACTAGCTTATGTTTGCGTAACCCGCTCCCGGCCCATATTATTTGTTTTTTTAGAAGCGGACAACCCCTTTACGGGTGCATCCTATACAGGTATGGAAGGACGTATATATGGCCGACGTATAGGCAGCCGATCTCGTCCCCATACATTCTATGGCTTGCGGCCGGCCCTAGGGAGCGGGTACAGTGCAGACCGTTCGGTTCATCTTTCCGTATTAGCAACAAGCGGCAATACACGCTATGGAGAGAGGCGGGGGGGAGCTGCCGTCACCATCTCCCTCCTCTCCCCGTGCTGCCGTGTGCCCGCCCGTGTACGGTTGCGGGGGTCACGGCATGTGCCTGCCAGCCTACCGAGTATATTTCTTAGTAACCCTATAAAATGTTATCTTATGGGAAACGGTGTGACGCAGTGGGTCCCAGGTTTTAGGGCTGTTGCGGTGTCCCTTAATATAAAAATCAACCTCACTACTATAATGTATTTCGTCTGATTATTGCTACTCCTGCCCTGATTTAAGATCCTCTCCCAGTCCTCGCACGACGTATTTTACACCCCCCTCTTCCCTGCTCGAAGGGGTGAAGGTTAGCAGAGGGTATTTGCTCAGTTTACAGCTAAGTTAGCCCCCTTCACTTTCTGGTATACTGTGGTACCTGATGCTTGAGATTACTTTTCCATGATCTAGCAGGCTTTACTCATGAGATGATACCGATGTGGGGATATCTCTCTGCCTCGTCACCAAAGAAAGGCTACACTTTGCTCCCTACATACGGGGGCTACCAGTAATAATTATTATTTTGTGCTATGTTTCTTTACAAGGAAACTACACTTGAGTGGCAGGTTTCAGCTGGAATTTTCGGGGCACCTGCTAGGGTGGCTGGTGCTGGGCTTATCTTTGTTTAGTGTTTTACAACGCGGATCGCGTGTTTGCAAAACACTTTTTGAACTTTGCATAGCCGGCGCAGGGAGCGACGCGCTCGGCGATTTAGACAATGCACGCCCTGGCTCTACTTTCTTTTCCTAATGTAGCCGCTTGCACGGGTCGCGGCCATGGAAGCGTTCTGAGCACGTTACTACTGAGCGGGCTATAACGTTTAAAAAGTGTTTTAAACCGAGATTACAGCGGTTTAAAACATAACAAAATAAGCTCGGTACCAGTAAACCCCGAGCTTGTGGCGCCATTTCGGGATTTCCATCATGGAAAACCGCCACTTTCACGTTGGTAGGTTTCCTTTAACCTATAGGTAGCCTCAAGTTGGGGTGTTCTTCTGTGGACCTCTAGGGCTCATTATTGTCTATAAGCCTTGGGTCCACTCGGGACCCTCTGGTAGGCAAGGTATTGTTTTGTCGTGAACACTTGGTGACTTTTCAAGATGAATTCGCAAGGATTTAAACCTAAGAAATGGGAATTTGTTATTTTTTTCTTGCATACGACAATGACACAACGTAGATAATTTCGTTAAAATGTTTAATTTTTTATCATTTTTATACCTGAGGGAGATTACAAAATACGATATTATAACTGTCATCAAGTTTGAAAAGTCAGCTAGCCAGGTATGTCTTTCAATATCTAAATTACCCAAGTCCTCTCCTCTGGAAATGATACCAAAATGTGTATTCTACTTCATCTCTCCATCTGGGTCTTTTTAGAATAATGATGTTCCTAAATGGTATTGTGGTTTATTACCTAACTCTTATCTGGATTAACTATCAGCATATTCAAACCTATTTGTGGCGGGAGATGTTCTTTTCAAGCTTCATGATTGCTTACAAGGCACCCCGCTAACGGGTATACCAACAAAATGACGAACGCCTTCTGAAACCATGGGCACTTCTCGTATTACGCAATGCCAGGAATGTACGAGGTGAGCACTATGGTCCATCTTCTTACCGGCCCAGACCTGTCTAAAGTAGGGGGAACTGTCCCAGGAACTTGTTCAGGGTTCTTTACTATAACTTTTAAAAGTTGATTTTTTTCGACGAAGATAGGCCATGGAGAAAGCATCCCTAAAGACGATTACCCACAGGCAGGGGTGAACGGATCTATGAGTAAGTTGTCCCTGGTTTTATCATTGCGTGATGGTAGATTTGATTTTTAACAGTGTATACAGAACATTCCCCGATTCAAAGTATCCACATGCATTTTAAAGGCATGCAAATCGCCCTGGGCACTACTGTGCATGTTACACAGGTGCGCTCATTAGCCTTGTTGCTACTTGCTTTATGCATGCTCCAGATGCTCGTTTTAATGTACCATCCCTTACTATTCTGCAGGTTGCAAAGAGTAGGTTTCGAGTGACTGGGGGCATGACGGTTCGTCACACAAAAAGCTGGCCGGTGTGTCTTTTCCGCCGTTCATGTTGGGTATATAATCAGATGGCCAGAGAGGGTGAGGGTGATAGTCGCACCATTGTGTGAGATTCATGGAGCCATGTCTCGGTTCCAGATTGTCTGACGTCACTCGCTCTCGGGGAAACTGTAAAATGCGGTCCCAGGGATGTTGGCAGTGAATAGATTAATTACCCTATTTTTTGGCCCAGGCGCGATAAAAAATTCTTTGATTTTCTCAGAATCAAAGGTGCGCTCTATAGCTCCAGCTGCACCTTATATATGAACGGACTCTAAGACAAATAGCTGGCCTTGAACTGTGCAAGGTTCTGTCTGTGCCCACTGCTGGTCATGTCATCTTATTATAGGTGCGCCTAGACTCCTGGTGCGCCTTGTATATAAACCCTCGAATTTAACATGGCAATTATTGATGAGCGCGTTATACACCGATGCGACTTTTAGTCCAAAACTACTGGACACAGTAGCAGGAGGCGCACCGAATCAGAGCGCGGACTGCTGGGGCGTTTCCGGGTGGACATGCACAGGTACGGCTGCGGCCTAACTTTAATCATCTTAAACGAAAAGCAGCAGGTTGGTATGGCTAATCACGAATAGACTCCTGCTATACCCGGGCTGTAGCCAGTGGAGGAGCAGAAGTTTTAGATATGGGATTTTCACAAAGTCGTAGATTTTCCTTTCAAAAATTGCTTTCAGAACCCATACCACACTACCGGGGGATTATCAGAGTGTTCGATGGAGCCGAATTTCTATGTTGCGCCTGTTCACCGCCGTTTGTCCACTGAAAGCTGAGCTCTCTGGTTGTTGCCCTTTACTTTCAGACACTGTCTTATAAATCTCCCCTAACGTGCTGTAGCTTTAGATATTTAGCCAAGCTTACTAAAGTTATTTAGGGTTATACTTAAGCTCAGTATTATTGGCGGGCTCAGTTTTAATATTAATTATTAACATATTTGTATTGACTTTCCCTCCCCCTTTTGTATTCTCTTAATTTGTATTCTTTGCCTTCTATTTGTACTTATATATAGAGATTTATTAGAAGTGTCTAAGGTAAAACTGTTCCAGTTGCACGTGGAAACCAATCAGAGCTTAGCTTTTATTTTATAAACAGTTGTAGGAAAATGAAAGATGATTGCGTGCCCTGGGCAACTAGAACAGTTCTGCTCTCAGACACTTCTGATAAATCTCCCCCTGTATAATATATAGATTGTATGACACACATAATTGTGCATATAAACTCCGTGTTTAAAGGAAACCTACCACTTCTGATGGTAGGTATGAGATGTAAACACCGGGCACCAGCTCAGGAAAAAAAAAAAAAAAACTTATATACTCACCCTCCGGTGGCCCCGATGTGCTGCGCTGAGGGTGAAGGAGTGACACAAGAGGTGTAAGAGCTTGTATAATAGTCCATCCATTCTTTATAAGGAACCAGAATAAAATAATTTTATAAATAAAAATGCTGCTGCTTGAGCCAGCCACCAGCCGCCATCTTATATACAGAGTCCAAGGTTAATGGGATTTCAGAGAAGCCTAGAGATTGGTACCTGGTGTATTCTGGATAACAGATGGGAGGAGGACACAGAAGAGTTTTCATATTGAGCTTTTAGTGGTGCCGATACTCTATAAATCTGGCGAAACAGGAGCAAACTGCAAAATCAAGGGAATCAACCAACTAAAAACTGCTGCAAAAGCATTATTACATGCTCTATTCATAAACCATAGTATAAAACTTTTCTAGAGAGACATCCTAATAAGCCTCTCAGGAATCAGTGATGAATATATTTAATTAGAAGCATGCATTTTTGGAGCACTGACCTGGACTTATAAGATCATGCAACCAATAATGACTAGTACTAATTAAATAGTAAATGCTAAATGGAGGAAAATCTGCATTTTCATGCTGTAATATCCTTTTGAATAATTAATTGCTTAGTGTTTCACCAATCTACTACATCTATGATTACATCTATATTATATGAAAAAAATACAGCACCATATGTTTAGTGGTGTTCAGATGCAGACCTAAGGACCCCAAGCCCCTGGGATACAAAGAATTAAAAATAGGCATCACTCTGAAATACTTAAGTGAAAAGAGCGGATTTGTTCATTTACCCACATATACAGTGTCACTGCCAAATCTCTCATTGTATCAGGAAGTATTAAAAGTGGAGAAACAGAAAATGTAAATACAAAGAGAACACAAATAATATTATAAGTAGGAATAAGGGTGGTTTCACATTGGCAGTTGCACTTCCGTTGTGTTTTGTCTTTGTTTTGTCTCCGTGTCTGCAATACAAACTGAAGGTTTAACAGTGGTTTCAAATAATCCCACCTGGTTTTCCAGCCTCATCAGTGAAAAAAATCTGACCTTTCATAGTTTTTGCTGACCCATAGACTTCTATTGCCATCCGCATCAGTGGAAATCAACAGACAGGTTTCAAAATTTTTCCCATGGACAACAGGTCAGTGATTACCGTCAAAATCACTGAACCACAGATGTGAAAAACCCTAAGGTTTACCCAAATCCTTTTTTGGTCACTTGCTCTTTTGAAGAGGCTAATGCCACATCCTACTAACCTCTACTCAACTGCCAATTTTGGACTGAGAATCTTCCTGGGTTTCAGAGAATGGTGAAGCAGCTGTCTGCAATGGTATCTTGGATTCAGCACTGGAGTAAAACTAATGCCACATGATTACCTCTTACCTGCGATCTGAAGTTGCATTTACATGTTGCACTTAAAACTGCATCTCAACTGCATTGTAATCGGTTTTGATGGGGTTTTAGCTGCAGTTTCTTAATTTAACAGGTGAAATACATTAAATGAACAGATGCATTTGATTTTAAAGGGGAAACGATTAATAAAGGTGATTCACCTGTTCAGTTACCTAATATGTTTACTATATGTTTAATTTGTTTGGATATAAATATGTTTAATATCCAAATGGATTATGATGCAGTTGAGATGCAGTTTTCACTGTAATGTGTGAACACACCCTGTACCATTGGTACCAGGTCATTGTTTACCAGCATCATCAGTTGACTGAAATCCTCAGTTATGTTCAAAGTAATTTTCTGTTGCAGACAGGTATTATTCTTTGACCAAAGCCTTCTATCTTAAATTTTACCTCCTCCCTCTCTTGGGCAGGTTACTTGGGCAGGTTACTTCATTTAAAATGGTTTACTCATTGTGACAACTTCACAAAATATAAGCAGGGTTCATGAGTTAGGCCCTTTTCACATTACTGTTTTTTTTGTGAAAATTTGCTTGTAGGTCTGGTCTGGAGATTTTTACGCTGATCTTAGAATCCCCAGTTTACTTAAATTCTAAAATGTTTGAATTCCTCCTCGGGCATTAGGAAAGGCAAATCTTTCTTTTACTATATGTTAGGAGAGAAAAAATCCTTTTCCAAATTACTGCACATGATGAGATGGGAATAGGATATGAATTCATAAACAATGGATTAAAGCTATACACTATGCAAATGTAAGTTTTATATGCACATGCAGCAAGGAAGCAGTGACAAACACCCGAATGAGGTGGTGTTTCATCCCATCAAGAATACACTAAATATTCCTGTCTGATTCCCCAATGTATATGAGGACTTAAAAAGTATACTTAAAAAGTGTGATCCTGACCACTCAAGGTGTACACCACCATATGGATAATGAACTTGTAGATTAGGAAGGGAAGATGTGGGGAAAAGATTAAGAGTGCATTAAAATAGTACATCAATGTTGTTTACACTTTATATAAAATAATCCTCATGCAGAGGAGTAGATTTGTGGAGGTAATACAGTTGTGAGGTATGGCCTGTAAAATTAACCCCTTAAGGATGCAGCAAATTTGTAGGTTATAGATCTACTGATGGTAGACTCCTATAATTTACCCATCCATTACTTATTCTTCTTTACTAATACATTTTTACTATAGTCTAGAAAGGGTCAAGAAAAAAAAGACATATCAATTGTGCTAATTTCCCAAAGGCGCTCTCCGGAATACCTCCAGGCTCAAAGGGATGATAATTTATACAAGCCCCTTTAACCGGGTCCCGCCTGTGTAACTCGCAGACTGTCAGTGACATCACTTGACAGTCTGCAAATCTTGCACATGCACTTCGTTGCGAGGTGGCTGCCGGCAAGGAAAGTCCTGCAAGATTTGCAGACTGCTGAGTGACATCCACGGCTGTGAATTACACAGGCGGGACATTAATAAATTATCAGCCCCCTAAGCCTGGAGGTGCTCCGGAGATCTATGTATCTTAGCTATAGATAGATCTACCGCTCTGCATCAGGATATATAGTTCAAAAAGCACTTCATTCATACAAATCTATATCACCATATGTGGAATTGATATACTGTACCTCCCCACATCTTTCTCTTCCCAATCTACAAGTTTATAGGGTGACTCAACTATACACATTATGGTTATGCCCAGTGATCCAACCTCTTTGGAAAAATATCTCTGGTATCATAGCCACTACTACTCATTCCAATACTGAATAATAATCTCCTTCCATAGCTCTTTTACTAATAGGCATTGACCAATTCCAAACCAAATACAGGATAGTGATCTTGTACCTCCTTATGGCTAATAAATTGGTGCTCACCAGATACTGGAAAGGGATCTAGGCCCTACTATTCAGAAGGTAATAAATCTGGTAAATACTAGCTGTATCTATGAAAAGGCCATTGCCTGCCAAGAACACAGATTTTTCATAAAACTTGTGAATCTTGGCTAACAAGCTCTTACTTTCGTCCAATTACAAACAAGCTCTCCTGCATCATTTGAAAGGGGTTGACCACTTTTCCTCATGCTTTTGGTAATGTGTGTGTGTAAGTGTGGGGGCAGGATATAAGCTAATTCATCAATATACATCTATTAATAGTTCTACTCTGCTTTCTTGATATGTAAAGTGATGCCTCCTGTCTTGAGGTAAAGTGGCCAACCCCTTTAATGTGATGGCAAGGACCTTCAGTGAGGTAACCAGCATGCGACTCATCACATGCTTCAGATTGGCCAATAACAAACTTGCTGTCCTGGTTTGGCTACATCGCCCTGAGCTGATGTTACAACCTGGAAGAACCCACCCACATCAGGAATAGCTGAATCTGAATCTGCTGTTAAATATACATGATATATCTCAGTACAATTTACAGTTCTTGCACCATATATTGTTACTTTAAAACGCCAGTCTTAGACCTATTTGCTTTAGTGCTATCATACAGTATTTGTTTTAGTAGTATTTGCATCAGCGTTACCTCACACTACCAGTCGTAGATGCATTTGCATCAGTGTTATCTCACACTACCAGTCTTAGATGCATTTGCATCAGTGTTACCTCACACTACCAGTCTTAGACCTATTTGTGTCAGGGTTGACTTACCCTAGCAGTAGTGAACTTATTTGTATCAGTGGTTCCTCACACTATTAGTTTTAGAAGCATTTGCTGGAATGCAAAAGGGGAAATGACGTCAATGAACTGCACGTTGGGACGCAAAACCGGAAGTGACATCAGTAGCACTTCCGACTGCTACAGTAACCCTGTTATTGACAGATTAACTCATCAATCGTGGGAATCAGCCAGAAATATGCAAGCAAGTGGCAATTCTATTAGCAAAAGGTCTCCAAAGGACCACCCAAGGAAAATATTTATAAACCCACATATGATAATAATTATGTGGGTTCATAATATGTGGGTTCTTAATTATTTTTCTTAGGTTGTCCTTTGGAGACCTTTTGCTAATAGAATTGTTACTTCCTTATTATATTTCTTGCTGATTCCCACAAAAGATGAGTTAATCTGTCAATAACAGTGTTGCTATAGCCATCTGACATGCTACTGACATCACTTGGGGTTCAGTGATGTAATTTCCATTTTTGTGTTCCAGCTTGCGGTTCAGTAATGCTAGTTTTCATGTTCTACATACACCAGTGATGTTGTTTTGTAATATTAGAAGCGATCAAGGGATGTTACGTTGTTAATTATGGTATGTTGGTGATGCACTCGACGGACTGGCTGTATAATACTGGGAGCAAGCTGTATACTACTAGGGGCAAGCTGTATACTACTGAAGGCAGGCTGTATACTACTGGGAACTGGCTGTATACTACTGGGGACTGGCTGTATAGTACTGGGGGCAAGCTGTATACTACTGGGGGAAAGCTGGGCTGGCTGTATACTACAGGGGGCAGGCTGTATACTACAGGGGGCAGGCTGTATATTATAGGGGGCAAGCTGTATACTACTGGGGGCAATCTGTATACTATTGGGGCAAGCTGGGCTGGCTGTATACTGCAGGGGCAGGCTGTATACTACAGGGGGCAGGCTGTATATTATAGGGGGCTGACTGGCTATATACTGGGGGGGGTCTGTGACCAATGCATTTCCCACCCTCGGCTTATACTCGAGTCAATAGGTTTTCCCAGTTTTTGGTGGTAAAATTAGGGGTCTCGGCTTATACTCTGGTCGGCTTATACTCGAGTATATACAGTAGCTAAAAACATTCAATACTATCAAATACAAAGAAAATGTGGTATCTTGAATATGTATTTAGTTTTGTCCATTCTACAAGCTGGTTTCACATAAAGCATCAGAGACAAAACCTGAAACAATTGCCTTCATATTACTAAATGATTCCATAACATTAGATGTCCAAAAACAATTACGAAGGAAATTCTCTAATAGACCTGAACAGCCAGAATCTACCCTGAGGGCTTCAGTACTAAGTACTGCAACACCACCTGAAATCCATACAAGGACTATTCTCTGAGCTGCCTTCACTTTGTGGAGAGTAAAAGAAATCATTGTTGTCTCCTGCTGCTTTCTCCAGCAAAAGCAAACACAATTTTCCATATTTATCATAACCATTACCTTATAATATCCCTAATTAGGGCTTATAGCTCCTGTCCAGACACAATGCTGTATATTTTACATAGGAAGATTGTCATCTAATTATCCTGCTAGTGCTTCATCTGTCTGTATTTTTAGGTAATATATTCCACAATAACAATGTAGGGATTCTGTCCAAATGACAAGCCATCTTATTATGAAAAATTCTTGTCTACAGTGACATTCTACCTCCACACAAATCAGCAGTTTCATAGATAAAGCATGAAGGTTCTCCACAGAGATTTTCATACAGCATGCAAGCAATCGTTCTATATCAAGTGGTCAGCATAGATTATAAAGTATATTAGTTTTAGTAACATACTGCAAATGTAATATGGCAATCATTTATATGGTATAACACATGGTAGTCATCCAAAGCCCCTTTTTCTACTGCATGGTGCTGGGTCGCCTCGATTTGGTGTGTAAGGGTTCTTCTCATATTGGGCACCACGTGGCTGTGCTGCAAAAAATAGCTGGGTCTACCTCTAATGACACAGCTAGTGTTGACCAAAGAGAGCAGTTTGGACATGTGACACAATAGTACCACTTGGTACTTAGCCCATGCTCAGTACTAAGAAGGTCCCGGGTACCAAGTAATTTCTAAATTTTCAATAGAAAAGTGACTAAAGCAGTTATAACTAACCCAAAAGCAAGCCGGTTCCATGTGGTGGAAAAGCGCCTTCAGGTGACAGCAGAGGAAACCATGGATCGACAGATTTAAGATGCATTTACTATACATTGCCAATTAAGTTTAAATATTTGTGGTTATCTGGAATAACTTATGAGTTACATGTAAAACCAAATTTCCTTTGAGCCCCTATTTACATGAGAGCTAGGCACATGCTTGTTTAATAATGTGATTTGGTATATGTACTTATAGAAACCAGGAGTATAGTATACATAATACTCCAAATCCTTATGGTGTTACACTGACATTGGCTAATAGAGAAAAACTCGTGGCAGGCATGGTACTGAATATATGCATCAGTACTGAATATTTATATCCCATCATCTGCTTAACACCTAAACACCATTATCATTACTGAATACAGCATTAAAGGAGGGGGAGTTAAGCAGTTGGTTACAAATGAGCTACTGCCACAATTTAGAGGGGACATAGGGCAATACCCATAAAATCATCATGATAAGTTCATCAACCACATCTCTGATACTGATACATGATTAAATAAATTCCAGAAAAAATGTCAGGGCCTGACATTTTTTCATTTAGCAAAATGTTGCAGTCGACAATATAGCACAGACCAACAATGGCTAAGCCAATACTCCAATTACTAATGTTATCGTTACTTAGCAGTAATTGTGCAAAACTGAGTTATAGTTCATTGCCAAATTGTATTGTCCTAATTATCCAATAAAAGGTAGTAGAATATTCATAACATTACTATATTCATTGCTTTGTTATGCAGATGAAGTTACCTTTTAATTGTGAACAGTATTATGACCGAATTCTGTGCTCTCTTTTCTGTCTGTTATTTTTAAACAAAGTAGCAAAGAGGAAAATGCCATGTATACCATTAGGAACGAAAGAGATACAACAAAAGAAGGTCTTAGAGTTGCTTAATGCTTATCATGTTTTTTTTAATATTAACTTATCCTGGGGCATATGAAGGCTTGTTATCGGTGGGACAAATAGTTGTTTTTTTTTTTGCCACCTTTATAATATTTTGTTCATTGTTCTGGGAATCTGGAAAAAAAGTCCAAATGTGTTAGAATTGTCCAAAAACCCCAGTGGCACCATATTCCTATGCACTTTGTGTTTACATTTTTTCCTATGTGCTCCGAATAACATCCTACCTTCATTCACTACCAGCTTGCAACAATGTGTAAATGATACAATGGGGCAGATTTATCATGCTGTCTGAAAGTCAGAATATTTCTAGTTGCCCATGGCAACCACTCAAAGCTCAGCTTTCATCTTACCAGTGCTCATGAATATTTTAAAGGGAGCTGTGATTGGCTGCCATGGGCAACCAGAAATATTCTGACTTTCAGACAGCTTGACAAATCATCCCCCCCATAGTGTTTACTTTAACCCAAGGATGTCTGGATCATACCATGACTCCCAACCGTCCCGGATACGGCGGGACAGTCCTGTCTTCTGGGTGTTTTCGGGTCCTCCCAGATGTTTGGGAGAATGTCCCGGGCTGCCCCTCACTGTCCAAGTTGTAGTGCCTCTTGGTCCCTGCCCTGACACACTAGAACTGCAGAGCAGGGAGCAAGAGGATTAGTTCTTGCTGCCTCAACAAATCTCGGCTGAGCTCCACAACAGAAATGTATGGAGGTAGTTCGCACCCTGAGTGGCTCTACCCCCTCATTCATCATCTCAGAGCTCCGGGCTCCCAGGTGTCATGGCAACTGATCTACGTCCTTGGATGATGTCATGGGAGCGCCGATTGGCCAACCAATATGGTGGCATCCATATAGAGCACTATTAGTGTTAGACCATGGCAGTTACCATCAGGTGTTAACTGTGTAATACAGCTGCCTGCCGCCTACATAGAGAGCACAGCCTGTGAGCCCTTTCCATACAGCCTTTACTTTGGTATGACGTTTATAGTCATAGAGTAGTAAGGAAGTGGTTAACCTTCACTGTACTTCACTTCTTTTTTTCAATGATAGTATAGAAAAGCAGAAATATTTACAGAAAACCTGTTATATGGGCCCTATTGATGATGTGCTTATTGCAGCATATGCCAGGGATTTTTCATGGGATATTTGGGATATTTACCCACACATACAATTAATTTTTCCCAAAAAGAACCCTAAGCCCTTTAGGATATACTGTCAAGCATTAAAAAATATGTAGCCTGTAATGTAACCGGAGCATTATATTATCATAGAAGCATAATTTGTGCCTAGAAGCAAATCCATCCACTTTATGTGCATCCACAGTATATTCTTGCAATGGGGCTGCTAATAAGTCTCATGAGATAAACTAATTCTCATTACAAATGTCATTGTTTCTAAAAGAAAATTAAATGTAATTCATTTAAAGAGAACAAGGCATCATAAAATTGCAGCGTAATCTGCATGTAGCATTATACAGAGAAGGAGGAGGAGCAGTAGTTTTGAAGGGAAAGTTCCAATGTAATTTACATCCCCGGTCTTTCTATCCTGAAGATAGTACTGTATATAAGAGCAGTCATCAGGTAATGGGGGTGCTTCTATCAGAGACATACAGGTATCTCTGTATACACAGTTTATCATGGGATATACGCAGGACTGTCATGCAAGGGATATATGTAATGAGATATTTGCATATAGTCACCAAAAAGAAAGGTAGAACCTGACTATATTTGCATCTTCTGCCTGTGTTGTATGGATTGAATATACATTTTCCATATCTGTGTTTATTTAGAGGGAGATTTTCAGGGCAGGTTTATCACAAAAATGGTTGAAAACACGTCCTTTGCACACATTTAGTAAGAAGTGACGGCTACACTTTAAGCAGTTTCTAAATGCTGCAGTTCATTGATTCATGCCTCGCTGTCAAGCATTTAATAATGGAAGACAGAGAAGCGTAATTTATTTTCCGATACTCGACAGCATATTCCTCATAATACACACCTACCATCTCCTACTTACCTATGCATTTTAAAGGTTGAATCAACAATTTTAAAATTTGTGCTTGAAGTCTGCAGTTATGTCTGCATCCTAATAAGAGCTTAGAAAGAACACCTCTTCGACTGCAATGAAAGCAATCACCTTTGATGCCACTCAGAGATGTATCTAATATACCTGCAAAATCTATTAACCCTGTCAATCTTCGGATCATTCAATGCTTACACTGGTATTGAGAAGATTGACAAATCCTTGTCTGTTCATTGCTGTTGAAACAAACTCCTGGCCCATAATTCTGAATGAAAGATCATGTTAGTGCTTGTCAGGGAAATAATAACTATTCATTGAGCAAAAATATTGGTATCAGTAATCCAGTCATGGCTCAGTGCTAACAGAAACAAATGTTTTCTATTACTATTTAGATGGGAATAATAATAGTTAATGAGTTGACTGCTGTCATGTTGTATCTCTGAATCTGGTATATACAACTATATAGTCTTTCCTAAGATCTGGGGAAACTGCATAAGTTATCCACACTTTCTCCCCTGTATTTTTGAAACAGCTTATATAAATTATAATGTTCTGAATGCAGGAAGATAGACCAGCAAACTTCCACAAGTGCAATAACAATTTGAGAACTTTATTTTATATTCATCTTTGAAATGACATCGATCTGATGCGTTTCCATTCAATACAGACGCTTAATCATCTATGATTCTATGACCTATGTCATTTTAAATACGAATATGAAATAAACTTCTCTATTTTTTATTACAACCTTCAAAGTTTGCTGGTCTATCTCTCTGCATTCAGGACCTACTATTTATGCTGCGGACACAGCAGACCGTACAGCTCCAAGTGAGCTGGATTGTGTTAAAAACTCAATAAAAGTTATAATATTTTTGTGGAAAACTGCACAATACATATACTAGGGGTGGGTATATCACACCTGTGCACATCATGCTCCAGTTGTGATAATCCACTACTGGCACACATAGGGCACATTTACTAAGAACATTTCAACTGCACCATGTGCAGTTTTCCTGTGCAAGATGCAGTGTGCACCAGAATTACGATTTGTGTCTCACATTCTTCATGAATATGGCACCCCTTGCACTGCTCCGAAAGAGTGCACCATTTTTTCCTGGTGCACCTTAAAGGTAACCTGTCACCAGAAGGCACAATTTTACAGATGACAGGCTGCAATAGGCACTGCCAAGTACATTGCATAACTGTTAGTTTCAGATCTTTGCTCCCCTCCATTTCTGGCCAAGTCCCGGGTTCATGGCTCTTTTCAAAACTAATGTTCGTTGGCTAATAAGCATAACGCTAGGCACTGCCCCCGCTTGTTAATATTTTATTCCTAACCCTCCCACATCCTATCAGCTTCTAACCCTCCCTCTCTGACATCTGCTCACCGTGCAGCAAATCTCGCACATATGTGATGAGCCCTACACCCTCTCTACACCCGTGTGCCTGTGCAGTTAACTGCTCATCGGCGTGATACGTCCAGCAGTGGACTGCGTGTGCGCACCCTTTCCGTGCCTTCGGACTTGGCAGAGCTCAGGTACGCAAACTATGTAGCGAGTGGGTGTAGGGCTCACCGCGCACATGTGAGGTTTGCTTCACGGTGAGCCAATGTCAGAGAGGGAGGGTTAGGAATAAAATATTAATGACCGGGGTCAGTGCCTAGCATTATGCTAATTAACCGATGAATGTTAGATTTGAAAAGAGCCATGAACCTGGGACTTGGCCAGGACTTCTTGGCAGGCAGCCAGGTAAGCTTTATCAGGGGATATTTCAGGAATGGAGAGGAGCAGAGCTCTGAAACTAACAGTTAAGTAGGAGACAATGCCTATTGCAGCCTGGCAGCAGTGAAATTATGCCTTCTTGTTCCCTTTAAACAAGAGGTGCATTACACATTTCTGTCGGACTTTTCATGATAAATGTGGTGCACGGTCCAACTGAGCACTGGGTATAGTGCTGCTTGTGCCACAAAGTATCATGTGCGCCACAATTGTGTTCAGACACTTTTAAATACCTGTGGAAGCAGTTTTCACTGAAAGAATAAGAATGGTCTGACATAAAACTGGCACAATCACCTTAGTAAATGTGGGCCAATATACTAAGAGACTCTGGCCTATTGGTATATCATGTTCCGGTAAAATTCTATGTCTGAAGTAGAATTCTGCTATAGCCTGTACCAGGTTCCTTGCAGGCCAGAGAAAAAAGTTCCAATAACTGCTCCATTTCTTTGAATATCACAAGGCAGATTGCATGCTGATTTTGTAGTGTGAAAGGCATAGAACAAAATTACATTTGTGGAACACGGCATGAATATTGCAATTTTTTGGGCCTTTTGCATCCTTCTCATGGTGGGGAATAATTTTGGTGTAGATTCAATTCTGGTGAATTGATGCACTGGAATTATTAAGGGGCCAGAAGCAGAGGTGGGGAACAAGGTGGGCCAGGGCAGTAAAGCCTCAAACCCCCACATTTACCATAACATTAGCTGGTGTCTATATTCATTTCCAATGCAGTGAAGCAGCAGAAAATCTCTTAATAAATGAGGTGTGTCTGATGCCAGCCTGAACAGTTCATAAAGCATGTGTTTTTGAAAAAAACTAATTAGCATAATGTGCAACAGGGGGTGCCACCCATACAGTTGATTGACATACTCATTCATACTCGTTTGTATATTGCAAAACAATTCTGAGAATAGAAGCAATCGGTTCAGGTACTGGTGATTATATAAAGGTACTAAATTTCTTTTTTACATATCAGTAGTAGAAATGAATATAAGAATCTAGTAATAAATAAAACACATGTTCAAAAGTCAATATCCTAAAAGATCATGTTAAAAGGGCAGGGGGAGATGGAGGCAACAAGTATTCACACATGAAAATCATTTCAAGGAATGATAATGAAAAAAACTGCAACAAAAAGTAGTTTACATGTAAATATTTATTTTTATTCCATCATATATATACATAGTATTCTCTATACTATACGTAAATATTGTATATAGAATTCTAATAGATGCCAGAATGATGTAAATTTTCAACAACGGGCTTTTTAACAGATCTCATTTGTCACATTGATTAGGAAGCGAATGAACCACGAAGAGCAAACGCTGCTCTGAATGTCCTTCCTTGAGCCTGCACAGCATGGTAGGTGGAGGAGGTGCATGTGTTTGTTATTGATGGATGAGAAGAAATTCTTGAAATAAAATTTGATATGAATGTTTCTTTGCCAGTTCAGCAATCATTTGAGACCTTAAGGTTCCAGATGAAAGAGTCCCATATGCCAGCACAAATTGGTAACCAGTAAGGCATAACACAGCTTCAGGACACAATGTTTTCTACTTTTATGTGATCTTCAAATATCTGACCAATCTGACATGGACTCCAGTTTGACTGGCTGCCAAACTTCTTGCTCATCCACTATATCTGAATAGGAATTTGAATGGAAAATTATTTGTTTTCACTCGGATTTGGTCCATATCAATTTCTGCTCGTATGAAAAACAGTAACTAGATAACATATCTATCTAGGTAAGGAAAAATGTAGTCAGCACTCCAATGAATGAGATGAAATAATAAAGTTTTTTTCACCCAATGGAGCTATGTTGCGATATGCAACCTTTGTCAAGCTTGAATCATCAGAGTACTGCCCACTTTTTGCCTTTCTAAGGAAGAATTCAAGATTGTTTGTTATCTGAGCTAGAAACCGAGCCTTCTTTTGTTTGCTCTCCTGCTGCTCTCCTATCTATCTGCTCTGCTCCCTCATCTTGTCTATCCATCTATCCACCCATATATATTGTGAGCGCTCACGGGCAGATTCCTCCTTCCACTTGTCTCTTAATCACTGTAGTCTTGTATTTGTACTTGCATATGTTCTTGCCTTAATGTAATGTATGTGAATCTATTATCGCTTGTACAGCACTACAGAATTAATAGTGCTCTATAAATAAATACTAATAAAATCTGTCTGTCTACCACCAACAGTGCTAAAAAATGGATAGGGTACAAGCCAGAGGGGTCAAACCAGAGAACCCAAGCATTAATATCAAAATAACGTAGCCTGCATTCCAAAACAGAGTATAAAATTATAAAAAAAGAAGATTATAGTAAAGAATATTATTTACGCAGAGTTAAACTTTCAGCACCTATTCAGGAGCGCTCTTCAAGGTTTTTATGGTAAAAGTGTAAGTCTGTCAGTTAGTGAAATGCATGCAAAATCAAGTGTAGATTGTATATATACTTACGTATGTAACTTTAACATTAAGCCTATCTCTTACTGTGTGTAAAACTTCCTGGGACATGTATAAATGAATTCCTCCCAGGAGATCAATAAAGTACTATTGCGTTGTATTATATTGGGTATCACAAAATACACAAATGTTTCATATATGTGCATCTAAGGAATCCAAAGAATCCATCATGAATAGTGTATAAATAATTAAATTGATGCAGCTGTGTCAATCAAATATTCATAAAACAATTACCAGTGGATATAGGATAAGTAAAGAAAGACTTATTGCTGTTCATATGGCTCAGCTGAGAACCAGAAGAAATCTTTGTCATGTACCTGGAGAAAACATGCCTGGTAATGATATTTAAGTAAAAAAGCAGAAACTAAAAATTTAAAAGGCCATTGAGCAGATAACAAACTATCCCCTACTAATTGATTACATGGCGAGAGTCTGCCACCAATCATGATAATAGGAGTCTTGAATCCCATTTGGAATAGATGAGCAGGCACTACACTAAAACTTAAATGGAACCTTTAAGGGCAATTTGGGACAAAAAAACCACCTACAGGTTATTATAGAGCTGTGGTTTAATTTCCCATATTGCTCTTTGCACTTTATGTTTACCATATTTACTAAACATTAGAGATGATTCCAATAGGGCACATTGAACTCATCTATGGTGGTCTCCATGCTTGTGCAATGGTTCAATGAAACCGGAGTACTACACCACATCTTCATTGCACCTGTTCCGTACTTACCTCCGGTGAAGCGAGGTGTACTACAGTGACTACAACGCATCACTGTGCAGGCACTGACAGAACTGCACCAAGGTAAGTCTATATGTTTGGGGTTTTTAGCGTGGCAATTGAAGGAATGGGTGGTTTAATGTCCCAAATCACCTTGACAGGTTCTCTTTAAGCTTATTGCTTATTATTACAGTACTAACTCATATAAAGTCTAACTACAAAGAAACACTGGAACATTAGCAAATGTGAACAATTAAAATATAGGAGAAAAGCTGTAACTGTGTGAAAGCAACATATCGCCTGACTCAGATGTGCCCTGAAGGTGTACTAACACATCACTATGAATGTACATCAAAGGTGTAAAGACATTCTGGATTTTTTGATGTCATGGGACAGAGCTATGAGGGACATGCACCACATGTAACTAAAATGTTTGTAGTCTACTAATAGTAAGAATGTCGTCAGCACAAGTCACTTCTAGGCCATTGCTTATGCTGTTCTTACACAAGATGACATTTAATTCCATAGAGCTTTATGTACAGTTTTAAAATTAGCAAGACAATGCAATGCCAACAGGCAAATAATTGTTCCTAAGGATTCCCAAGCTTACATTTTATATATGAAAATACAGAGAGATGTTCAAGCTACAATAATAATAATTGTTAATAAAAAGAAAATGTAAGATGTATAAAATCTATCTATCAATATTTCTATCTTTTATCTATTTTTCATCTATTTCTTAATCTGCAAACTGAAAATTCAAGCGGCACAGTTACCAAAAGTGGCGGGTGCACTCTATCTAAGATCCGGGTATCAGCTCCTCCTGTTCTCACCATTGGAGCCGAAACTTGTTTCTAAAATGGAATAAATCCACTGAATTATTGTTTTATATGAGCTTTGGAGTGCTGTTATTGCTTTATTGAACATTATTAATTAATCCATCAATCCATCTATCTTGATGACACAAAAACTAAATGTGGTTTTCAGGTTGTAGGAATCCTCAGTCAACTTAACAAAAATACATTTTTGAAAGGTAAATGCAACTCTGTAGCTCAATAATCCACCTATACCATTGGGTAAATTGCGTAGAGTATGGGTCTCAAACATAAGGTCATGCCAGCTCTGACTCCCTGCCCCTATACTGCATTAATTAATCAACATAGACAAAGGTTCTTTACTGTACGAGCAGTGAGACTGTGGAACTCTCTGCCGCAGGAGGTTGTTATGGCGGACTCTATGTACATGTTCAAGAGAGGCCTGGATGCCTTTCTGGAGAGAAAAAATATCACGGGTTATGGGGATAAAACATTTATTTAATTCTTAAAGGTTGGACTTGATGGACTTGCGTCTCCTTCCAGCCTTATATACTATGATACTATGAATTGGGAGTGCAGGATTTGGGCAGGATACTTTGATGCTCACCTTTCCTCGCTTCCCCGAAGCAGTTCCAGCAGTCTTCTATTTTTTAGTCCTGTGTCATTACTTGTGCCAGTGGCGGTGTACAGTGGGCGCACACGGCAGTAAAGAAGATGAGTGCTTCAGGGGAGTAAAGAAAAGTAGGTAAATGTTTGTTTTCTTTCCCACAGAAAAGGCTCTTTGGCTGCTGGGGAAGGCTCTGTGGCTCCAAGAGAGGCTCTGGGGTAGCTGGGAGGGCTCTGTGACTGCTGGAAGGGGGCATTGTGGATTCTGGGGGCTCTTTGGCTGCTAGGGGACACTGCATGCATGGGGGGCTCTGTAGCTGCTGGGGTGCTCTGTGGCTGATGGGGAGGGCATTATGGCTGCAGAGGGGCACTGTGGGGGTACTGTAGCTGCTGTGGAGGGCACTATGGCTGTGGAGGGACATTGTGGGGGCTTTGTGGCTGTTTGCAGCTCTGTGGCTGCTGGGGAGCTCTGTGGCTGCTGGGGAAGCTCTGTGGCTGCTGGTAAGGGCACTGTGGGCTCTGTGGGGGCACTGTAGCTGCTGGGAGGCCCTTTAGAGGCTCTGTGGCTGCTAAGGGGCTCTGTGGCTACTGAGGGGACTTTAGGAGCTTTGTGGCTTTTGGGGTAAGGCACTCTGACTGTTGAGGTCGGGTACTTTGAATATTGTTTCTGTGGGGAGACATACTTCTGTCTCTGATGTCTCTGGTTATTTAACAATATTTTCAGCTTTGTGATTGCCCTCAAAGGTCAATATAGGTTTGTAGTGGTAATACTGTAATGTAACTACTAAACAGCTCAAGTAGATACATTTATACAGTCCTAAAATGATATTCAGCCGCTTTAAGGCAACCACAAGGTTCATGTGGTCCCCAGTGAAAATAAGTATGACAACCCAGGTTTAGGATATGAACACTGATGGCTCCATGGTTGGGACCCCTACTTATTGTGAGAATGCAGATCATATGGCTCCATGTCCCTTTTCTGAATCAAATGACAATCATGCATGATACTATATTGTCATGCAAAGTCTATGGGACTGAGCATCATAAAAAAGAGTGAGAATCCCTCTTTATAAAAGGGTCGCCCATCAGTAAAATCTGTCCGTGGGGCCCACCAATGTACAGCTATGTGTATAATGTCCTGTCACAGATTTGTTGATAGATTTGTTTCAGTAATAGCTTGTTCTTCTACTCATTACCTTAGACTATTTGGTCCTGCGAAAACTATAAGTTTCCTTTACCTTAGGCCTCTTAATTCTGTGAGCCAGAAATACATAATAGCTCAGCATCTAGATGGAGCAAGCTGACTGGGGCCCTACAATATGATTCAAAAGGTGGAGCCCAGGAAGGAATAATACTGGTTGGCTAGACACTGGAACTAGATGTCATCTTAGTCATCCAACACATCTACAGTATGTAAAAATCTGGGGTTTTATTACATAATCTCCATGTATTATAATATTAATAAATTACTAGGTGGAGAATTCTTAACATCTGTATGAAGTACAGGGGTCCACGAGTGTATCCACAGTCCACATGTTGGCTGGTTCAAGTCTCCTTTCATTTCCCCCATAGAAACTGAATGTTATGCACATGTTGTAACATTTATATAGGACCCACATGACTATTGTGATTTGTTCCCAATGCTGGCAACCCTAGTGATTAAACACACAAGTTGTTATTGTGCACGTAAAGGGATATTTTGGACACAAGAATTTTTTAAGATATCCTATAATAATTCAAAGAATTTCTGTAGCTTCTGTACCTTATGTCATTAGGATGCAAATTAATTTCCGGTACTGATTCTCTTCAGTATCCTTAGTGAACTGCACTGGCTTCATCTTCGTTACATACATGCAGTAATTTAGTATTGTGCCTATAGGTATAGTGCCTAACATAGGGCCTACACATCTAATGATTTTATACTTCATGTTTCATGTGCTAAGCCCATGTTAATGCCATACTGTTCATTTTATTGCCATTTTTAGCTTCAAAAATAGTTCATGAAGTCATTAATTTAATTAAAATTCACAAATAATGTTTGTATTAGTTACACCAAACAGTGTAAGACCAGATTTCGGCTCTGTTATACTGGTTTCAATTGGGTCTATGCAAAACAATACTTTAGCTTTAATAATTACCATAATTAATGCTTTAATTAATATTACCTTCTCCAGGGTGTTCTAGTCTAGCAATACCTGCATGTTATGGCAGACTGGAAGCTAATGTATATCGGATACAGGAAACTCTCTCTATTGATTTCCTATATTCATGAGAATTCTTTTATAGTGATCTACACCCTTAGGCTTGAAAAATATTTCCCTTGGTGACCTGTTGTTATTGCTTTTGTAAAGAAAACGAAAACTTTTTTCAAAGCATAAAATAGTTCATTTTATGCCACAATTCTATATATAGTTCCTTTATTTCTCTATACCTGATGCTTTTATATTTTGGCAGTTGTCATAAATTGAAGTTCAATAGGAATAGATCATATACTGAATACAGTTTATTAGTATGTGGTTAGAACTGAGTTGAGTACATTAGTCTGGACCTCTAAAATCATTCCAATTTTGTATGTGGACCCATGGGAAAATGAAATGCCCACCCATGATCTTAGGACTGGTCACTAATATTAAAGGTACAACAGGAATTCTCTGGGGTTTGCACCAACTCCCTGGCCAACTCCCAATGGGGGCCCAGTAGTGCCACCATTGACATGAATGATGTGGCCATAAATTGTATGACATACATAATCTCCTGGCCTCAGTAGCAATCATTTATTAATAAAGTCCAAGCAACTTTCTTTCAACTTTTTTTCACTTTTTGTAATTCACCAAACATATACAGCAACTCATGTATTAAACGTCTTCTTAGTTATCGCTTGTTATGGGATAATTCAAGCCAAACAAATCCAGTTTAAGGTTTTGTGCAATTAGTCCATATTAATTGCACAGTACTTGTATTTAATCAGCAGGGATATTACCATCAGTAATGAAATAGTAGCATCTGCACCGGTACAGCCTTCAGTGCCATTCTCTGCCCATAAAGTATAGCAGAAGATGCGCTTCTGACTGACTTTGTACTTAGTTTGCATTGTGTCTTGCATTCATCTGAACTCTGCCTTACTTCATTCTTGGCAATCTTAATTAATTTTCACCACACCTGTGTGTCTACTGCTGACTTTGGTCTGGGATGCAGACAGTAAAGCTAGCTGTGATGGGCAGATACCTCTTCTACTCACATTCCTTCTCTTCTTGTCTGGTTTGTCTAGGTGGCCCTTTTTGTCTTCTGGTCATCAGTTTGTCAAATCAAATCAAATCAAAGAAACTCTACTGGCAGGACGAAATAAAAAATTGCATTGTCAACGCATTCTGAAATGAAATGGGATTGTGGGAGACAGAGTGAGGGATTGGGGACATGGGGTACAGAGTGATGTGAGGGCATGTGGTGCTGAGTTGTGGGAGGTTATATCAGTCCATGGTATATCACAAGACTCTGAGCCCATGGCAGGCAGTGACAAATTGTGTGCTATGTCCATTGTGGTCTCCTCTTCCTCTAGCAGGATAGAGATCTTTGTTCCCTCCTCCATGTAGCTGAAGTGCGGGAGGAGGTCTCAGCATCTCCTGAAGTGAGTGTCCCTCACTGCTGAGTATTTAATGTAGTGTAGCAGGAAATGGACCACATTCTTGATGGCCTCCTGGTCCTGGATCTGATGGCACAGTCTGTTCTATTGATTCTTTACTGCATTGTCCTCTTAACCTGCATTTGCCTGACATTTTTTTGCTCCTTTTTTTGTCTCTAAGTTCCCTTCTTGGCACAAGATTGGAACGTCAACCAGTTGTCACTCAGTGTTTTGGGTAGGATAAGTAAGGAGGTAGGTACAGCTGGGTGAATCTAGCTTAAGGGTTTACTGTCCATGTCTGTCCTTCCTTTTCCATCTTGTTGTTTGCTTCCTAACAGCACTATTACAGGCATATTTTAGCCAAACCCCCATGAGGTTGAAATTAAAAAGGATTTAAAAGTTCTTTACTTGGGAAAGACATAGACCAATCGATAGATCAGTTGCTTTTTCAACTTATTCATACAATTAGAATTGGTATGAGAAGAGGCAATTCTGTGTCATGGAATTATGGAGTAGATATTATTCAGTAATATCGTAATGATGCATACAAAAGATGTTACATTGACTAACCATTGAGATTCACCTGAACCAGTTATTAGATAAGCCAGCCATCATCATATCAACCATGCACTGAGCCACATTCTAGTGTACATTTCCCAATTGTGGGAGCTGTTTGATGTAAGAAGTGAAACAAAAGATGTCACCTTCTGCCCTAACTATGCAGGATTTGAAAATAATTAAAAGTTGTATGGATCGTATGTAATGCAAATGTAGTGTTAGTTCCTAATTAGTTCTGCATGCGTGATCTGTGCTGTTTAATGATTTCCCTTCTCCAGCTGCCGATCCTTTTCTGCAGATTTTTAATCTCATCTATCATTTTTGTTTTACTTAGTCTCTGCTTTTTTCTCTCTAAAATGACACAAGTAATGGAGTAAATCTATGTTTTATTGTGTACTTTTTCACACTAGTTTTGCAAAAGTGTATGATTTTAAAATTAAAAGAAAGTGTTGTGCATTTACACCAAATGGATATGGAAAGAGTCCTAGGTAAAAATAGGACAAATATATAGCACTGCATTGTTCCAGTAGTCCTATGAGGGTGTTTACTGAGAAAGGGTGTGCACCTGAAACGGGTCAGATGGTAGGTTGCACTATGATGGTTGATGTCATGTTTGATCATTGATCATTGTTTATTTCCAGTGGATAGAAATCTGACCATGGTCACACAGGTGCACAGCTCATTATATGACTCAGCTCTGATTACTCTCTATGATATTAATGAGCCGTGCACGTGTGTGTCCACTGGAAGTAAACATAAAAGCTTACTTTTTATTCACATGGCTAAACCCAGACCAAGAAATGCAGTACATGTGTCTGCAATATTTCTCTAACCAGCCCTTGTACAATAATGCAGCAATAAGTATTAGAGTTACAATTTCGTACAGTTTAAAATTGACCACAAGTCCATTTGGGAACCATGGCTGGGTTAGGAAATACAAACCATGCTTCCTGGCTCTGATAAAATCATAAAAATGAAAACTTGACAAGCCATAAGCTGACCCACCATATATTGAAACTGCAATGTGAAAAGTCACCATGTGGAAGGAAAAAGTGTACCTTTCCTAAAAGCAGCTGTTTGGGATTAAAAAACATTTACAAACAGTTTTTGGGGGTAAGAAAATAATAAAGAGCTCATACTCATCTCCGGTACTTCCCTTCACCCAATGTGGTGGCCACTACTGTCAGCCATTTCTATACAAAGGCTGGTTGATATGTTATGTTGTAGCAGGCACGCAATTGTCAATGCCTTGGCCTCTGTATACAAACAGATGTTGACAGTAACAGGTGGCACAGTGGCTGAATGATAGCGCTGAAGAAGGTTAATATAAGCTCTTTATTATTTACTTGCCCCCGGAGCCATATTTGAAACATATTTTAACTCAGAAAATCCTCTTTAACTATAACATTTTAAATCCCTGTAGAGATTTGTGCCATAGAATGCTGATTAACTTATATGTGGTGAAATGACATAATTTTTCATGTGGATAATTATTTCATTTTAAATTCTACATTCAGTGAGTTCAGTAACAAATTTGTCACAGTAACACATTTGTTTACATTTCTATGACGGGATATGAAGATGTTATCAAACCCACTCAGTAACTCCTACACATATTTCTCGATGACTTGTCACTTCATGTACACTTTACATATAGAAAAACATTTAGCAGTAAAAATAGTGACTCATGTTTTCACTAAATAGAGTGTTACATTCTTCCTAGATTTCTCAAGGTCTGTTTAGAAAGGCCCAATAACTTTATGAATCGCTAGTTTCCGAAAGATTGTAACACTTATTGGCCAGTGTATGTACATAGAGATTAAACCATTAAAGAGTTTCTTTTTACCAGCAGTAAGTAGGCAATTTCAAATATAAGATCTGTAATATGACTAGTAATCTGCTGTCCAATGGGAATTCAATTTTATCAAATTAAATATCTCCAGACTTGAAGAGCTTATGAATAACATAGGCAAATGGGACATTTCCGTAATTTCACGTTCAAAAGTATTTTAAAAGAAGCCTCTCTTTTCTTCCCACAAACAAATAAATAAGCTGAAAATTTTACATTTCGAGCATTGCCCTTTAATTCCATTTTATGAGGCCAGAGCAGATGGATGGAGGAATTGGCTTTTATTTCTCATGGTATGTGGAAAGAACAATTTTCTGTTACGCTTTTGCTAACTGCCTGATTGTATAGAAACAAAGTAACAACAGAAGCCATGTAATGTTAAATATTTGGGTAATAAATAAAACCACAAATGCTAAAACATCTGAAGGTCATTTTAGTACTCAAAATGTTACAGAATATGACCTTAGAAACAATAAAATAAGACAGCAGTCGATTTATCCTAACATGAGGATCATGTCCCATTGTTTTATTTCTTGCTGCCTGGGGTAGAAGACAATGCTTTTTCGTAACTTGTTTACTGTTTCTTATTCCTTTTATAAAGACATTTACATTCAAAACAAATTAGAGGGAATTTAAATTAACATCCAAACTCTTAGCATCTAATTATGTAGAGCAGCATCTGTACTTTCTGATCACTCGGTTTATGGTTCTATGTAATGTTTTTTTTTCTAGCCATCTCATAGTTTATACATTGGTTCCTTTCTGCCCGTAGTATGGATTTCTTAAGCAGATGGAAAATAAGAAATTCAAACAGTTAAAACTCATTAATTCCAATTGCTTGTTTAATTAGTGCACATTAAATAAAATAAGACTTGTCCTTAAAGGCTTACCTGTAAAGTTAACTTTCAGCAAAAAATCCTTGTAGAGCCTCTTACCGTCTACAGTTTTCATGGCATCGCATAGTTGGGTGGTATTTGAGCAAAGAGACCGTTGCATTTGATGCAGAGCGTGTGCCATGGCATACACAGCATTCACCACAAACATGATTTTTGATTCCTGCTCATAGTTAGAGCTGTTGATATTTAGACGCTTGTCGCATGATTTTTCTGTTTTATTATGGAGACTACATTGAAATTTTTGTTGCCAGAAATCCTTAAACCAAGGATTTCGATGATTGTTGCTGGGATTAAGGCTTTTAAAATACCTATCAAATTCTTTTAGAGGATGTGAAGCCAGTTCTAGAGTAATTGCCCCATATGCTATGTGCTCATTGCCTTTTACAATACTTTCTTGAGCACCCCACCCATCGCTTGCAATCCATGTAAATGAAGCATTAAATCTGTTTGCCGCTGCTAAAAGTTCTCTGGTATCATCACTGCGCATAAATAGGACAACAACTTTTGCATTGGGCTTTTGTAAAAGTTCTTTGATCGCATTGTCATAGGACTTTTTCATGTTTGATCTCCCAACCTTTTCCGAAGTAGCAATGCAAATGTTTCTCAGTCTTGCCTCTTGCTCAAAGGCTTCGATTCCTGTCTCCCCATAGTCTCCTTCAGAAGCAACAGTAGACACATATGTCCAATTAAAGTAACGTAGGATTTCCGCCATTGCTTTTGCCTGATAGAAGTCTGGTGGTACTGTTCTTGCAAAGTAGTCATAGCGTGACTTGTCACTAAGTTTGGCACTGGTGGAAGCATAACTTATTTGAGGAATATGGAAAAGTCTCAGCAAATTAGCCACCTGTAGATATAAAATCAGACTTTAGGAATGACATATGTAAATATTTTAAATAGATTTTAAAATACATTATATAGAGATTTTGTATTTTCTTTTTTGCATTTTACCTGATTTTTTCGGTTACATTTATACTGAACTGTACTGAAAATATTATGTATCCTTTAATTATGATACATAAACAAGGCATTATAAACTTATACTGGAGCCACAATGCTATGGCATATATGTTTCCTGCTGGCTGGTATCAACCAGACTAAGTTTACCTTATAGAAAATGTACCACTTAAATTTACCTCTACAAAGTATTATATTTATGTAAAGGTGGATGAAGTGCTTTAGGTGGGGGGGCATTGCTAGAGTCCCTCTGAGTTCTGGCATCAAGCCCCCCAAAGCACTTCAACCATACCTGCTACCTCTTCCTTCCTGCCTTCTGCACTACACTGTGGCAGATGATGGTATATTACTTGGGCATAGCATATAGGATTGCTTTCCTTCCATCAGATGAAACAGAACTACCTATGTAAACCCAAAGGGACCCGATAGAAGTCAGGTTGATTTGATAAGTTGCCCAACTTGTATGGTGTAAAGGACCTTAGGATTATATTTGACGAAAATCTGAATAGGGGGACAAATCATTTAAGTATACTTTGTCACAGAATAAACATTTGACGATCGCTGTGTGTGCTATTTCATTTTCACCTACTGACATGAATAAATGATTATTTTCATTTGGATAAAATATTTAAGTCAGATCAGTATGCATCACGTATGCTCTACTGCTTCGTCTGTTGTCCACAGTCCCCTTGGTGGCTGGAGGTTTATTGCTATTATTGCTGATCTTGGTGACTAAATATGCAGGACTACAGACATATCTAATTCAACTCCCATGATATCCCCCCACATCAAAATTTGATGGGGATGAACTGTTTTATTTACCAGTCGGACTGATATGGATCTGAAAAATGTATCCAACATTATTCTGCCAAAAGATACTTGCACAGTTCATAAAGTCCCTTTCACTCAACAAAAAAATGCATCATTTCCTTGCACCTCTGTAGAATACATTTCTTCTTTGACAATAAGTGTCATTTCTTCATTATTAAGCAAATAAAGGGAAAGGATATTAAACTAGCAGTAACACCTCTGGGCTATTCTGAGCTTGTTAATTGTCATTTTTTTTGTATTTCAGTTCCTGGGTGAATGCAGATTTCTATTAACATATGCTTTGTTATTTTAATGTTTTCCCATCTCAAAAACAACACAAGCCGTCCCCCAATGTGCATATAAATTGATTACAGAAATACTTGGCGACTATACAGCAGTGATACCAGAACAATTCATTAAGATACAGCATGGTACTTGGAGATAGCTGCATGAAATTAACTCTTTCACTCACAGGGACCTGTTCAGTTTATTAGTTACTAGCCCAATAAACGGTTCCAGAGGTCTAGTAGAAGAATGCTCAATTTGCAAGCTACTAGGGTCTACATTCTTTGGTTAATATTCTTAGGGGCACATTGATCAAACTTTTTGCTTGCTTTTCTTTTTTGCTTGACTTTTCATGGCACTCTTTTTGTCCCTAAGACTGTCTCCCTTCAAGGTTTGCCATTGTCTAGTTTTCTGCAGTGTTCCTGAGTTATCATCTAAATCCAGATTTAGAATTTTGCCACAAATCTACGACTACTCCTGATCAGGCGTAGAAATTAGCTGATGGCACCTTTTGGAGACTTTTTTGGCAACCTTTGTTTTAAAAAGTTGCAAATTTACTAAGGACCAAACCCACATGAACCAGTTACACAAATCTTTATTTGAAACACAGAATTACCACAGTTACAACAGTAACACATTACTAGTTGTCGGCTTAACATCACTTCTGCTTCAATTTTACAAATGATTTTTGTTGTAGTATTAGTAAAATACTTTACTATATTTCCTGACTCTTTGTATTGATATAATAGTACATTGGTAACACATAAAAAATGGTTTGAGACAATAGGCTGAATACAGAAGATATACGGTATGTTTCGGGGATACATATACACTGCAGATACTTTCAGATACATAAGGGTCTTGAACTGGGGACCTGACTGTCTCTGTTAATTCATAATTTCCTAATAGGGAATTTAAAACTAGTTTATCTAGACACTGGTCAGTATGGTGCCAAAGTGCCAAGCAATTGTATCACCAAACATTTTGTTAGGTGACCTTCTTTTATCTAAGTTGTTTATTATGTATCTATATGTGTTTGAAATAGGAACATGAGAATGTAAGCTCTGCAGAAATCATCTAAATAAATGATGACTGCAATTTTAAAGGTAGGAAAAATCTGCCTTCAAAATAGATTCAAGACATAATACATATGCTTCAGGTGTATAAGGTAGATTACTAGAACTGTTACATTATTGGTATAGATGTTTTGATTCTTGTTTTGTGCCAAAAACACTGTCTAAAATGCCTTGCATCACAGTTATAAAGGCTTTTAGACCTTTTCTTGGCACATTCTCGACTTGTCCAATTAAGGGGGTTTGGCCTCCGGGAGATTGGCCTCTCGAGAAAGGGGTGTTGCTTGTGGGAAAACGTCTGTGCACCCAGATTCTGGCGCACAGTTTAGACCAACTGAAAGAAGGTCTAAAGTAGGAGCCAACAGTCTTATGTTGCACCACAATTCACCATCACAGTGATAAATCTGGCACAGCAAAAGACTAGTGTTTTTTAGTTAGAGACTGGCGGAACCTGAGACACATTGTTAATCCCACCCCATTGTGTTTAGCCTAGATTTTCTTTGTCATTTCACCAAATGAAACATATCTTGTGATAATATGTAAGTTTTATCAATAGTTTCCTGACTATTTCTAACTTGTGAAACTCAATTCAAGTAGAAATATGCATGGATTCCACAAAACTTATTAACACTAAATGTCATGAGGAATTTTTACAGATGAATAACATTTATATGAAATTGAAATTCTATCAAATAAGAAGGTCAGATAATATATTTGACTAGGTCTATAGAATGGACTTGTCTTTAGAGCAAAATGGTTTTAATTTTTTGTTGTGTCGTTTTATTGGTTACATTAATAAGTTTTTATTGATTTCTACAATAATTCATATAGTTCATAAGTTTTTGCATCTTTTGAAGATAGCATACATTTTAAAAACCTGTTTAAAGGGGTTATCCGGGTTTAGGAAATTACTTAGGGCCGGGGCAGGCTATTTAATATAAATGTAATTATTTAAATATTTTATATACACATGCATCCAGTATATATACATACGCATACGCATAGATATACAGCATATATACACACACATCTAGTATATACAACACATACACACAGATATACAGCATATATACACATACATCCAGTATATACAACACATAAACACACATAGATATACAGCATATATACACAGATATACACATATATACAGCATATATATATATATATATATATATATATATATATATATATATATACAAACACATATACATGCATTTACATGTGTAGTAATTATACTCACCCATCTTCAGCTGGATGTCACTCGGTCGGGACATGCTGGCGGGGTCAGGAAGGAGGCAGCATAGGAGAGGGTGGACAGGCCAGATGTGAGGCACATGCTTCTTCAGAAGAAGTCAGGGGAGGTAGAAGGACCAGCCGGGAGTGGATGGGAAGCCGAATTATACTTTGTTAATGATGATAATTAACAAAGTATAATTCAGACGCTCATTAAATCAGTTTTTTGGCTTCCTGCCAGAGGCAGGAAACAACTTAATAATTTATACTTAGACCGACTGCCCATCCATTGCAGGAACCCCTGTGCTCGGGCCCTGTAGTAGCCATTACAGCTGATATGGCTATTGTTACGCCACTGAACATGTAGTTTACCACAAAAAAATTATTGTAACACCATGGCAGCCCAGCAATTCATGTACATTGGTGGGGCGGTGGATGCTAGTTGCAGAATTCTAAGAAACACTAACATTTTTATCCTTAGTGTTGTGACCTTTAATAATCAAATATGCATTCCAATTCAGTCTTACTCAGTTCTTTCAGTTTCTAATTTATACCTTCTCTATGTGGACTGGAATTTTGGTGGAGGCTATTTTAATGGTTGAAGAGTTTGGCCAGTAAAAAGGAAGTGAAAAAAAAGCAAAATAAATTCAGATTAGAAAAATGGAAACCGTTCAGTAATGTGAACCAATGTACATATGCTAAATATCAGTTAAGATTTGCCCCTCCCACTTGATGTCACACTTTCACCAAAGCTAAAAATAATGTAGAATGTTTATAACACACTTAATAAATGTAGTGCATGGGATAATAGTACATATTACTCAAACCAAGACAGAAATGTACTACATATTAATCCAAAAACATTCATTGGGGGACATTTACCATATACCAATGGTTTGTGCTCCAGTATAAAATATAAGCCCCGCCCCACTGCCCTACCTGCCTTATGAAGTC
The DNA here is from genome assembly GCA_019512145.1 of Engystomops pustulosus. Taxonomy (NCBI): domain Eukaryota; kingdom Metazoa; phylum Chordata; class Amphibia; order Anura; family Leptodactylidae; genus Engystomops; species Engystomops pustulosus. Next base: position 94,573,547 of record CM033644.1, read on the forward strand.
TCCTGAAGGCTGGCTGGTGTACAGTTCCATGCCAGGCCCTGCCTTAACTTTCACAGGCTATAGTGTTTCTGCAGAAGCACTCCACTGCTGGGAATGATCCCCTACAAGCCCCTCTATGCCCTCCATTGTGAATTGCAATTATTTGAAAGCGTAAGCTATTGCTCCAGACCAGGGGTCTAGCTACTGTGGTAGCAGCCATAGCGGTTGCTCTTGGTCCCACAGTGTCAGGGGGCCACAACATCCAACCTGACACACTAAAGAATGGCAAATTTTCACCTTTAAATACATATTGTGCAGCACATTGTACATCAGAATATGTATATAACAGTGAAATCATCTACAATACACAGCTGAGTTGGGAACTCAGATAAGAAATGTTGGGGGAGGAGACAGATGGACTAGGAATCTCTCATCTCTAGCTTCCTGCTGTCTGCTTCCCCCATGTGGTCTTCAGTCACTTAAACAGATATGTGTCCTCCTCCACCCCGGGATAAGAAGACTGCCTGGCGAAGGGAGAGCCCCATTCAGAAGTCTGCTATGGGGCCCAGCTTCTCCTAGGTACGCCCCTGCTCCAGACAAATAAAGGTTTCTAGTTTGTGTAACTAGACCATTCTTTGTGTAAAAGATTGGTCTGCTTTTCTATGCATGTGTATAAATGATCAGTAATACATTCTTAAATATATAGACACTTATGTTAAATTAACTGATCTGAAGGTAACATTGGTATTTAAAAGGGGTTGCAGGATCTTTATATGATTTATCTGCAGTCCTTCAGTTTTGTCTTACCCTCAAAATTAACTCAATGTCATGGGCATGATTTCTGTGTATCTGTATCTGGTGGCTAAGGAATTGCTAGCTGCATGTGTCTCAACATGTCAATTACTTGAACTTAACTTAATTGAAGTGAAAATGGTTCTGTGTACTCAGGGAGCACAAAGTTCATCAAGCTTTACATTCCCTGAAAGATTTTCTCTAAGTGTTGTCATTTTTCAAGCTCTAGGTCTTTAATCTGTAGGGATCCACCTCAATTAGAAACATATTTTAGCTTTGTCCTTCAATGACATCTAACTCTAAGAACTTTTTCTAAATATTTATTTCATCTGTTTTCACACAAAATGTGTTTGTATGAATGGGAAATGTGTTTTGTTTCTCCCTACAGTTGGATCCTCTACTTTAGCTAAATAGACTGCATGAAACGGCAGTAGTGTTTTTAAAAAAAATAATACTGGGGTATATGCATCTGTTTATTCTTACTTTGGTGTATTTATAGGTTGTATGGGTTATTTGGCTCAGGAAAATTGAGTATGAACCTGTTTTTAACCTAAACTTTTGCAACCAAAGAAAAGTCAAGAACACCTCTCCATTGAGTCTTTTTTAGCTACTGTCGCAAACAACCCACATAGCATAAGACACTGCCAACAGATTTATGAAGGGCAAAAGCCACTTTAATGCATCTGATGGCAGTGGAGTTTCAAAGACACATACAGATACAGATACATTACCCCCAATGTTCTTTTAAATTTGTTAAATTCATTTGTGCTGGACAAAGATACATACTGAATACTATAGCTAGCATTGAAAGCAATTAGCCTAGATAGAACTAACTACAGTGAGCTCTCCCTAGAGTAAACTTGGTTCTGTTGAGAAATATCTTTTCACAGTGTACATGCAGCAACAAAGCTCAAATTGTTAATCTTCTCACAAGCAACTGGTCTATTACAAATTGAATAAAACTGCTTCTACATTTTTGCAGCTATATTTTTGTGAGTGAAGGTGTTCTGTATATGGCACTATGTAACACATTGGATATATCCATTTTATAAAACTACAAATAGACTTTTGAATTCATCTAAAAAGTTGATGACCCAATTCAAATGCATTTAACCTTTCTATTGATTTATCAAGATTTTTATAGATTCAGAAAATTCTGGATTTTCTTGTAACTTCTAAGATGTTAGAGGTCTGTCAAATGAACCACAGATTTTCAATTTCTAAGGTGCCTGCTTTCTCATACAGGGTTGTGTGTGTCTTGATATCTATCTTTTTTACATGACAGGCTTAAGATGAAGTGATGATACACATTCTTAGAATATATCATGAAATGTGTCACTCTGTCCCATTTCATGGAAAAGTCTTGTCAGCTTGTATGTATCGTACACTAAGATTTCTTGACATTTGCCTCTTTCATTTAGAATGTATAAGTCTTAGGAAAAATATTTTTTTCTGCATATAGAGACAGCTTCATCCACTGTTGTTATAAGGAATATGAAACCCTTATATTTCGTTTGCATTTAATGGAAATTTACCATCAAAATGAAGCATGATAAACCAGGGGCACTCATAGATCCAGGAACCGTGATTGTATTTATATTTTTATATTTGTTATCCATAGTCTCTTTCTTTCTAAATCAAAATTTTTAATTATGATAATGAGCCAGAAGGGTTGTGGGGGCATTACCAGTGCTGTAGCTTCACAGGCTGTTACAGTGTCTCACTCTACTCCTCTGCTCCCTCAGAACTTCAACCCTCCCTCTGAATGATGGATGTTTCAGCAAACAGTGGGAGAGGGAAGCGCTATTTACAGTGTAGTTACCTGGGAAGCTAGAGAACAGAAGGGCCCAGGTAATGCCCCCAGTAACCTTCTGACTCATTATCATCATTGTAAAAGTTGATTTTAGAATGAAGGAGGTCATGGATAACAAATATAAGAAGATTCCGACAGTCAGTGTACCTGGATCTATGAGTAAGTGCCACTAGTTTATTATGATGGATTATAGAATATTTCGGTTAAAGGGGTTTTCCAGAGAAAGAAAATTCTCAAATCTCAATCCCCTTTACTCAGTTTTATTGTTGTATTAGCTCCTATCACTCAGTGATGGTCAGTGTAAGATTCCAGAATGTGGAGAGGAACTCTTTTAGCAGAAACTTTATGATCCATCTAGTTATGTGAGCTGAAAATATGGTTAGATTACCAGGGTACAGGTTTATCTACACTTTGATTTAACTTTTGAACATTGTACTAGTATCTGACACATAGAAAGAGAGATGAGATAGATTAGAGATAAAGAGATCCATGATATGCCTATTACACACTGTCAGCTCAGCTACATATCTGTTCTCCTTCCCCAGAAAAACTTATCTGCCTATAGCTTGCAGCTTCTCTGTTCTCCTGATGTGTTGCTTGCTGGCAGGAAGTGAGTGAGTGTCTGTGTCAGTGAGAGCTCTGTCCTGGACTGCAGGTGGCGGGGCTAGATTGCAGGCAGTAAAGAGAGAGAAACTCAGCTCCATGGCCATCATACAGGGTCGTGTCTAAGGGCAACTGAAATTGTATATACCAGGACTGATAGAGACAGGTTTGGCTTATATCTGTGAAATACTGTATTCTTGTTAATAGCAGTGAATTAGAGAATGTGTTATTTTGTTACCCTGAGTACATTTAAGAATCTTGTCTTCGTCGATACCCCTTTAAATCTAAGATGTCTGCAATCTGTATCATGTCCATTAGGGCTAAATATTAAGTTGGGCTATTTTACATGACCAAAACCTATTTTTGTGTGTGGTATAAAAGATGTGATCGACCGATAATAAGCCAATCATTTTCCTATAAATACTTGTTTGGCTGACTTTCAGTCGTGAACTGAAACTATAATATTAAATGAACCCTACAAGTCTGGAATTTATGGTATTAACAGGTCAATTTTGACATAGCAAAATTTTCATTCAAAAGAAGTCTGTGGAACTTACCATTAGAATAGACCGACTCATTTTTTATTTAAATATTTGTTAAAAATTCGAAAGGTTTTTCACAGTTGAAGTTCATTTTTTAAATGTAGTTTTAAAATATATTATACATTTATTATGTTCAAAGCATTGAATTGCCTTGAGTAGATAAGTATATGATTTGCTTACCTGTATGGACACACTGCTGTATGAACCACCAATCACTCCTGCAATAAGTAATGGGCTGTTCCCTTGGATGGCAAGTGAACCATCTGGACACACGTATTCTGCCTCATCCACTTTTGTCAATGATGCCCTAACAAACTCCAGCGATTGTTCTAGTGCATAGGTGTCCCTTGAACAAGTGTCCAAAATATGAACACCTAATTTTACTCCAGGAAGAAGTGTACTGTCTCGATTAATATGATCAATTGCAAACAACATGGCTTCCAGACGCTGTATGCCCCGATCCTCATTAATCCTTCCACATTCTTCTAATCCTGTGCCCTTTTCTTTTATTGGAAATAAACCTCCTAAAACAAGATCACCTTCAAATTTGATCTCTTTCCTCACAAAGTTGTGGTCACTTGAAGAAAGTAAAACTCCTTTGGAAATTAAGGCCAAAACAACCAGTTGAAGGCTGGAAAACGTCTTCATGATTTTTGCTTCTTGCTTTAAGGTTAGGACTTGCAAATTATATATCCTCCATATCAAAGTCATTTAGGTGGCTGGAATACTATCACATTCCTACAGAGATACAAGAAGGAGATTTGTTATTACGTTTGCCAGTAATTATGTTTATAATCACCATACACTTTTTCTATATAAACATATGTAAAACTGGAGCACAGATCAGATTGAACAGTTAACCTCTTTAACCCCATCAGGACGAAACCAGTTTGAACCATAAGGCTCGGCCTCTTTTTTTGTAATCTGGCATGTGTCACTTGATATGGTTATAACTTTTGAACACATTAACTTACCAAAATGGATTGTTTTTTCATGACACATCGTACTTCAAGTGGTAAATTTTGGTTGATATGTTTTTATTTATAAAAAACTTTTTTGAGAAATTCGTCATCTTCAAAATTTGAAATTATCTGCTTTTGAGTCGGATAGTTTTACCATTGAAATGAGTTACTTACTAACATTTACCATATCTCCTTGTGTTTTAATAATTTAAACAGAGATTTTAATTTTTTCATAAAATTTCTAAATTGAAATTTTTGGGTCCATTTGTTTTAAATGAGTTTGAAATCTAAATGACTAGATTTCCCCTATGAACTCCACCAATTTTAAAAGTACACCCCCCGAATTACTAGAAACTGGTTTAAAGAACACTTTCAACCTTGTGAGTGCTGTATAGTAATTAAAACAAAATGGAGTTGAAATTTAGAATGGTCCAATAATGTGGATAATGGGGCAGATTTATCTAGCTGTCTGAAAGTCAGAATATTTCTAGTTGTCCATGGCAACCAATCACAGCTCAGCTTTCATTTTACCAGTGCTCATGAATATTTTAAAGGGGAGCTGTGATTGGTTGCCATGGGCAACTAGAAATATTCTGACTTTCAGACAGCTTGATAAATCTGCCCCAATATGTTCATTTAGCACTAAAATTTACACATTTCCAAAATATAAAAGAGAAAACCCATCTTAAAATCTGTTATGCAATTTTTCCAGAGTACAGATAGTACAGAGACATGTGGACATTACTTGTTGTATGGGCTGACAGCGAGGCGCAGAAGGTTAGGGAGCTCCCTGCAGCTGCCAGTTAAGTCCAATAGAACTTAGTGGATTTTAGTTTCCTCATTGGTCCGTTTTGTAGGCTATAAAATTTTTGTTTTTCCATTAGTGGAGTCATGTGATGGCATTCTTTTTGCAGGAGGAGATGCATTTTGCAGAGATACCATTTTGGGGTTGCTATTCCCTATTGTTGAAAATGTATTTGCAACACCCCTGCCGATACAAGGCAGAGGGGTTGCTGCGAATACGTCACAATATATAGCTTGCAACCTGTGTGGAGTCTGATCAACCCCACAGCAGGTCACTACACAACATGGGGAACACTGCAACGGTAGATCCTGACTGGTAAAGCAGGAGTTAATTGTTTAATGTGATTTCTTTCCATCAGCCAATCACACCTGTTCTCTTATTGTATTGTAAGCTGGGATGTAATTGGAGGAGTAACCACCACCTGACCAGGAGCTGAGGAGAAGTGACGGTTGGAGTGCCAACAGTCAGTTCAGTCAGAGTAGTGAGGAGAGACAGAGAGCACAGTCAGTCAGGAGTCAAGTCTGACAGGAGTCAGTCAGAGATCAGACAGTCAATCAGGGAGTCTAGTGAGGTGAATGAGAAGAAGACTGAAGTTAATCCAATCAGGTTAGTCTGACAGGAGTCAGTCAGAGGAAGAGTCCATCAAACAGACTAGTTCAGTTGGTCTCTGAGGGAAACCAGTACAGTGCAGCCAGTAAACCAGATCAGGAGAGCTTAGCTGACTGCCTGAGCAGCTCTGTGGAGTTAGTGAGAAGAAAGGGGTATCATCCTACCTTCAAGGGTGATATCTGAAGTAACCCAGGACAAGCTGAAGCATCCTATTAGGACACAACTATCTCCCAGCCTGCCCCTGCATCCAGGCTGGTGATCAATCCCTGTGGTTTCCTCTCCAAGTGCATCCCCAGCATTTTCCTATTTGTCAAGATTCGTTGGGCACGTTATCCACTGTTCCTGTTGGTTCCAATAAAGAACTGTAAGTTGCTTTTAGACAACGTTTGCCTCCGTATGATCCCTGCTACTACGGCTGTCACCATCACGTGCACCCTATCCATTACACAGGGACTCATACTCCAGACCCCAAAGGGTTTCCCCGGGGAGAACCACTATAACAGACTCTCCCTCATCATTTCTTGCCAACACCACCTGCTGGAGACCTGCCAGGCTATAGGACAGCCCTCCGGTCCCCATACCAAGCACCGTGACACTAACGTGCCTAGGCCGCAACCGCCAGCCACTCCGGTATTCCGGGCCCCGGCTGTCTCCAGGCCCCAAGAGAAAAAAGGCTAGGCCCCGGTGGGGGATGTTGCATATTAATTTTTCAAATATTACAATTTGTAGACTGCACCTCCATTTTGTTTTAACCCCTATAAAACACCTAAAGGGTTAACAAACTTCTTAAAAGTACTTCGAGGGGTGTAGTTTCCATAATGGGGTTATTTATGAGTCTTGCTATTATTTAGGCCTCTCAGTGTCAGTTAGAATTTGAGCAGGTCCATCTAAATACGGGTTTTGGTGATTTTACAAAAAATGTGAAAAATGATACCTAAATTCTGAGCCTCATAACATTCTAGTAAAATATGTGGAATCTTCAAAAACCATCCAACCTAAAACAGACATTTGGGAAATGTAAGTTATGGATTTATTTGGGTGCTATGACTATCTACATCAAAAGTAGAGAATTTAGAGCGTTGAAGATAAAGAATTTTTCCAAATTTTTTCCAAATTTAGTTTTTTTTCATAACTAAACACAGAAGATTTCATCCAAATTTTTAAACTAATTTGAAGTACAATGTGTCACGAGAAAACAGTCTCAAAATCCCCTGGATATCTCATAGCGTTGCAAAACTATAAGCACTTATAGTGACACAGGGCAGATTTTAAATGGGACCGCGTCCTTAAAGGGGTATTCTCGTCTGGGCATTCACATTCAGTTTCATTAATCTGCCATTTATAAACATTTCTTCAATTAGATGTTATTAAAAAAAATGTTCCTGTGTGAAGATAATTTCTTATAAATGTAGTGATTTTGTCCCTTAGAAATGAGATGGCTTCCTCGGATATGACCAGCTCTGCTGAAGGGATTGCACAAAGAAACAAAAGTTTTTGTATATGAAATGTCCTGGAGTTACTGCACATCACACAGCCGTCCAATGGTAATTATCGCTGAAGCCAGGAGGTCAGACAGGGCTCAATAGCTCATGTCTGGCCACCACTTCCAGAGTGTGAGGTGGTCATAACCGAGGAAGCTATCTGGTTTCAACATGGCTATATTTATGGGAAATTATCTTCACACAGGAACATTTTTTTTAATAACATCCAATTGAAGAAATGTTTATATATGGAAGATTAGTGAAATTGAATGTGAATGCCCAGATGAGAATACCCCTTTATAGCCAAAAGAGGCTGAGCCCGTAGGGGTTACTACAGGTTACTTCACCATACGTAATATAAAACATAGTAGGTGCACAAGTAGGATACCAATCCTTGTTTCAATAAAACATATAAACTCAGCACTCAGTAGAAGTTCAATTGGAAATATTCTATATTAAAGCATCACCAATTGCCAATCCACATCTATTTTTTAACGTTTAGGTCTATATTAGACCTTCTTCAGAGACAGGATTGCTGGTGGGTAGAGATGACAAAAAGCCCAATCGGGATAGATAAGCATCTTTTGTATTGCAGCACACATTGACTTCTTCTTTTTTACAGTTGGGTTAAGTGTCACCAGATTAATAAGGAAAATCAGGTAACAAATGATTAAATTACATCTTAGCATCTAAAACACGTTTAAGGGGTATTCCAGGAATAAACATTAGTCATAAAACAATTTATTTCATTTTATTTTTATTGGACTAATTTTTCGCTTACATGCAGAACATTTGAGAACATAGATATCCAGCATGACTATGCTGCCAGTGGATAATGGAAACGATAATTACTATTTTTGTTGGTGACTGGGGGATTTAATGCAGACATTAGCACATTTAAGACTAAGCAAATCTACTTGGTCAAACAATAACTTCAGTAGATGGTAGCAGTTGCTGCAGGGTATAATCCAAGTTGGAGATTTAATTAGGGAAATGTCCTTGGTTGATTGTCACATAACGAAACAAATATATCCATTAAAATTAATGAGACTGCGTGTGTGAGTCTCTGGACATGTGGTAAACAGCTTTTAACTTCTCTGAGTAGGAAAAAAATAATAATTTGTAAACACAAACATATCAGCGTTACTAAAACAAAAAGCCATTTTCAATCAATGAACCAAAATAGTCTGCTATTTGTGTGAAAATCCAGTTTCTTCACAGACAGATTTTGGCATTGCAAACTCCAGAAAACAGTGGCTTAAAAATTTACTTGATTAAGACCAATGCGGTAAATTGTTTTTTATGGTTGTGAAGGGATTCCGGGAGCCAAGATTGACAAGTATGGGCATCAAAACTGCCAAGGAATTAAATATGATAATAATGAAATGTTGGTTAGAGTGTATGGAGAGGGCTCAATGGCATAGCCCTTTCCATTCATATTTTGTCGGTGTACAACCAAGATCAGTTCTGGTACCAAAATGACTGTTAACCTGTCGATGCCGCAGTCGGTAATAACAGGTTAATGTTGCAGTTGGAGATGATAGCTTTGACAACATCATGGGGTGTGTTAAGATCTTCGGCCTGGGGATGTGTTTTAGGGCACCGTTAAACAACAGACGTAGATGTATAAAAAGATAAACTTGGCGTTTATTTTTAGCATAACAGTCCAGCAAACATAATACCGCAACACCGTGCTCTTTAAAAAATTCAACAAAATACCTACCGTCTGGGGCTCTACTAACCAGGGTGTCTCCCATCTGACACTCACAACACAGCGTCTTTTAGCCTGGATATCGCAGGGTGGTTTTAGCTCCCACAGTGGCTTCGCTTCCGCAACTCTTCCTCAAACTCCAACCCAGTAGGCTGTGTTTCCTGGCTGAGAGCCCCGACCTGTAAGCTGGAGCTTTTATGTACCTCATCAGGCTTGATTAGAGCAAGACTCACCTGATCCAAAACCCTAACTGGATCGAGGGAGGAGTGGCAATCCCACTACCACAACCTACCTGCCCCTCCCTGTAAATCCATGGCCCGGCAAGATTAAACAAAACTCGCAGCATACCATCTGCTGGCAACAGGTCACTCCCTGATTAACCATCTCCACACTACTAGCAACCTAGGGAGATGTACACACCCCTCAGACCACTTTCTCCAGTGAGATGTCTAACCTACCTCCCCATCCCTCTTTTTCAGAAACCGGAGGGCTGAGCATTTGCTCCAGCACCCGAATATCATGTACCCGTTGACAAGGCTCTCAGCACATGCCTGTAATTCCACATGGTCTGTTGCTTCCACATTGAAGTTGAAATTTTGTAGGGACAGAAACGCATCAGTCACCCTTGCATTTTTCTCCTTGTTTAGTTTCATCATGTTAGGGGGCGATGGTCGTGTCATAAACTTGAATTTCTGCCTAGCAAGTACTACTCCATGGGATTCTAGGGCCCCGTTTTTCAATCTTTATGACGGATGAGGTTGTACGGCCCCTGGAAGGTCAGAAACTTGTCTTTGTTTTTCCTGCACAAACCCTGACCTTAGCCCCTGTTTCTGTGAATTCCCTGATAAGGGTAAATCAACCTTTGACAGAAGGGATAGGTGTTTGACAAAATTCAAAGAGATTTGTTTGGCCAGCCAGGGATTCCCCTGTCTTTCCCCATTTGATCAATGGTTTATGTGATAAACGTTGAAAGCGCTTCACTTCTACACTGGTTGTGCACATTATAGTTTTTACCACTATAGACTTTTAAAAGAGTGCTTAGCACATAGGGAAGCAACGCTTCGCACTGCCCATAGGATTTAGCCCTCTCTATAGTGGGAACTGTATGAAACCCATGTACCAACATTGTTAAATGTCCTGATTCCTCAGCAGAACCGGTTGTGAAATCTCACTTTGTCTCCTCTTGCTGCTCCTCTGGAGTGTTCCTTACTAGGGGCATTACAGTGGCTATACGGTCCGCATTTGTGCTACGATGCTTCAGATACACTTTTAGCTAGGGGGTGGGACTCCACTCTCCATGTCTCCTTTGCAATATCTAATAGAACCCCTACGGTGACACTAAACAAAATCAACTCAATAGGAGAGACACTGTGGACGCATTTGGGGAACTCCACTCAGCAACATCTAAGTAAGTACACAATGGATCCCAATCGAAGAACATAATCTTTTATAGCATATCCTTTCTTGAACACTCTTCTTCAATCATGATGTTAGGTCGCTTTTATTAAACGATCAGTCACCAATCCGTATGTCCTGGGGGGGATATAAAGATGTTGCGATAGGGTGATTTCTAAATAGTCTTACATAGCTGCCTTCATCACCTTAGACATAAAGGGCTACCTTGGTCCAGTCAGGTTTCATTGTGGATCCCAGTTCCTATACGACAGATAAGATACACCTCCTCCCCGGCGTGCAAGTGTGTTTTAGATGCACGTGTTTCTTAAGGGCACAGCACTCAGGATAGCGGGTCTCGCCATAGTCTCTAGAGACAACCAAAATGTGACTCGGTGTTCTCGCTGCCGAGTTTAACAATGGGACCCACACGAATCAGGCATACGCGTCAAACAGGGCACCTCTATATGGAGGCGACTCCAAAGGATACCAAAATGAGACACTGGGCGCTAAGCTGACTGTGGGGCCAGCATACTCGCAGTATTTTTTACGGTAATGTATAATAAACTTCTTAGTGCACAATAAAACAGTACTGGAGGACTCCAGCAGTTGTTTTTTCAGTCCCCAGATTGTCCCCACAGACATGTTATGTGCCCATGGTCAAGCATTAAGCACTGACGCAAGGTACGTGCTAGGACCAGAAGCTGTGTCCACAATTTTACAAATGCATTCAATTTAATCGTGACTATAGAAGAAATCATTAGTCACGTGAAAAAGGTGAAATTTTATTCTCATGCAGTTTGGTCCTGAGGGTCACACAGCGCTTCAAAACTAAACAACTGCGTCGATGCGGCATGTTTCTAAGAGTGGGTCCTGCATTTGTGGCGTTCCCAGAATTACCACTAGACACCATGCTAAGTCTGCGTATATGTTTGCTCATGGAGGGAAACTTCCCTCCTCCTCTCCACCCCAGTGCCTTGATAAAGGAAACGCAATACAACTCTTATCTCAGTCTAAATGTGAATCATTTAATGGCGTAGGTCTTAGTGCAACACACCAAATTCAGGGTAGTCCGATACCCTTTCGGGTGGTTTTTCTACAGTGTTCAATCAGCCCAATACTAAGGGCACATATATAACAAGTCTAACGATCAATTATAAGAGGGTTGAGCATAAGGTTTTTACACAAAAACACGGACTAACGCAAACTGTCGGAGCCTAGATGCTCCAGTCCGTCGACCTTAAGCCGCACTATATGGCTAAACTTGTGTATCACCATGGGATAGCAAAACCACTCATTTGTTGTCCCTTTTTGACCCAAAGTCCCACCCCCAAAGGTCTCGCATGCACCATGGTATATCCAAGGCTTTCCTGAGTCCAGCAACGCCTTAACAGGGAATCATTAAATGTAAGTGGTTGCAGACTTTGCGGTTCAGTCTCTGAGTCCAGGAACTAGCAACACAAGATGGTTCCGTCAATACGCACTGGACGCCGGCCATCTGCTCACACTACCAATGGCTCAGAGGTAGGGGGCAATGGGCATACACGTGTCCCACCTCATGCATCTCCAGCCTTGATAGGCTTGTCTCCCCTGGCAGGGAGTCCTTTTTAGGGCCACTGGCCACTTAATGTTGCAGTTGGAGATGATAGCTTTGACAACATCATGGGGTGTTAATAATTTACTATGGCAGTACGCAACCCCTCAGTGCTCCAGGTCTTTCATATTTAAATGCATACTAAAAACCATATTACAAACATGTTACATTGTTGTATATTGATTGGGCAATCAGGCTCTGTTGGGATACAAATAATCGTAAAGATAAGAAATTAAAACCAAAAATTTTAATTACACCCATTTCCATAGAACACACAGATGAGCTAACAAAATCCTCATAAACATTTAAAAATGCAGAATCTATTCAAATATTAAAAAATGTTATCCCATATGGTGACCACTTTACCATAATTCTTTTGGAAAGATAAAAATATAATGAAAACTGCATTAATGTCATATCTCTGTGTTTGTAATGACCCAAGTATGTCATATGGACCACTAAGAGAAACCCATAAAAACATAGTCCTTAAGAAAATGGGCATTTATATCAATTCTAGCACATTGCATTCTTATTCCAGCTTTCCAGTACATTACGTGTTGCTAATAGTAAGTACAATGTGTACCACAAATATGAAGCCCTCATATGGTCCTGTAATCTGAAAAACAAAAATATGTAAATGCAAAAGTAAATGCAAAAGTGGAAATGAGCTGCTGGCATAAGGGGTCAATTTCTAGCTTTAGGAATTCCCTCAAGCATTAGGATGAGTTTGGATTATTGTTAGAGGCAGATGCTTATTAGTAACACCAATTTACAGCAAAATGTGTAATTCTTAGAATTGGTGGCTTATGTTATAGACATCGTAGTCCCATTGAGACTTCTTCCTGGGTATCCCTTTAGTTATTTCTCCAATGTCACCCAAAATACAAGACACTGCAGCATGTCCTGATGTCTGCAAATAGTGTATGGCCACCACTATCAATTTCCCTGTACATATTCCCTTTAACACATTGGGGGGATTTATCTTTTCTCTTTCTAGTTTTCCTGTCATCTAGATCCTTTTGTGGCTTGTTTCTTAGTCTAATTTGTCTTAGGTATATTTGTGTTAAATTGAACTAGTTCCTGTTAGTCTAACATCGCTGCCTAGTGTGGAGGATGCAACTCTTTTAAAAATGTCACAAATTTACGCGCAAAAAAAGTTTATTGTCCTGCTTCTTCCTGCCAAGTTGGCCACCTGAGACCAGGCAATCTTTGGCTCAATTACCTTCGACTTTTTAAAAAGTTGCATATGGCCAATACAACTAATTGTAGTCTAAACAGCTGGATTTGCATTAAAAAACACTGCACCACAAGTTGTGGTGCAAATATGGCAAGGTCACAGAAAAATGCACAAAAACATCACTGTGCAAAAATGTGGGACTTTTTTACACTATAATTTAAAAGAAAAGTAATGATAAATCTTCCACGTTGTTTCCACTTATAAAGGGAAGTGAATATTAGAAATTTGATAAAAATAGTAAAGAAGACCTGACAATGTGGTTGCATACCATAAAATAGATGTTTTCCAAATCTGAATGACTTCTTTAAATTTATAGCCTATACTTAACAGAAGAAAAATATTTCCATGCCACCGTCCTTCTTCAGATGAAAACTTACATACATTTGTCAACTAATTATTTTCATCTTTAAAATCTTAAAAACAAAGAAATAAAAAAAGACAATCTGTTATAACAGAAGTGTGCTCAAAGTTATCGGCATTCTGTCAGTCCTGGCACTGCACCATTAAATATCTCGTTCTAGGCTCTACGACTTGCAGTAAGTGTCGGCAAAACACTTTACTTCCTGCTGAGTGAATCCAGCAATTTATAACTAGTAATCAAAGTATCATTACATTATCACCATAAGCCTGTCATCAAGACCATTAGTTTAAAGTCAAGCATTATTACTTCAGCACCGCGACATTGTGACTTTATATTTTTTATGTTATGATAATAGCACGTTCTATATAATTTAACAGAATACAAATAAAGCTGAGTGCATATTTGACTTTATAATAGCATATTAGCTTTGCTCACTACAAAGAAGATATTTGCCATCAAAACATGTATTCATTGAGGTTACCACCTTCAAGAGGATTTAACATTGCAAAATACCTTGACACTGCAAAGGAAAATGTATTACCTGAGCAATTATTATTATTACAGTACAACTAAAGGGAAGTAATCCTGTGTAATTACTCTTCTAACTTATATCCTTTTTCTTCCTACAGAACTACTTCCATTGTGTTAAATAAATTAGACAGTTTCGCTGTTTTATCTTATAAATTATAAAATAATTCAGCATTTTATAACACAGAAAGACCTGATTTACATTCATCAGATAAGTCACCTTTTGATTATATCTCAGTGTCTTTTTTGGCAATATTCTGCTGGCAGTTAAAAGGAGAATACTATATTGTTTTTACACATTGGTCCATATTTATCAAAACTAGTACAGTCTGTACTAGGTGCAGTTTGCCTGCGGAGTGTGCAGAGTGCATCAGATTAATCAAAACTGGCGTCTGGTCTTCATTAATCTGGCAACCTTTTTCTGGGACTGGTAAAAAAGCCAAAAATCAGGGACTATTGGAGCACAGATATATCGTACCATACCCTGATGTTATGTATGGTGATGATCAAGATGTAATTTGAAGCCATCCATAAGTTTTTGTATTATACCGACAATACACCATGCACACAGGCTCACCATAGACCATTTGAGTGCCAAATATATGGAAGTATATACCCCTGAGAGTCACGAGTCCCTGGTACATTTCAAAGGAAGACTTCAGTTGCGCTAGTACCTGCCAAATAAGAGGGCGAGGTTTGGCATGAAAATGTATAAGCTGTGTTAGAGTACATCAGGGTACACATACAAGTTTGGAGTATATGAAGGGAAGGACTCAAGAATAGTGCCCCCAGAATGCCCCCCCTTCCTGGGAATTGCTGGAAAAGTAGTGTGGGATTTGGTGCACCGACTACTGGACCAGGACTTTCAACTCTCCGTACACAATTTTTACACCAGCACTACAGTGTTCAAGAGCCTCACTTCCAGAAAAACTGCAACATGCGGCACTGTAAGAAGGAATTGGGGAGATCCCTAAGTCGCTGCTAGGGGGAAAACTAAGAAGGCACGAGAGCCGATCATTATGCAGTGACTCAGTATTGTCAAGAAAGATGCCCTTGTATTAACAATACATGGGCACACCAGCACTCCTGTCCCGATACAAGGTACCAGTACTAAAACTCCCAGACCTGACTGCATTTTGGACTACAATAGGTACATGGGAGGGGTTGACTTGTTGGACCGGGTGCTTCAGCCATAAAACACCATGCGAAAATTGAGGGTGTGGTACAAGGAGCTGGCCATGCACATTATATTAGGGCAGTGGTGGTGCACCATCTCCCCTGCCATCTATATATTAATCAATGAAGCTCAGGACAGGCAGGAAAAGCTGCCGATCGCCAAGAGCTTCAGTGATCTCTCTCACTGTACGCTGCTCTGTGCTCACTAGTGCTGCCTTACACTCTCTCACTCCCTCCCCCTCCTCCCCTGCAGTCCGGGAAGACACTGGAGAATGAGGCAGAATGGCAACAGTACAGATGAGTACAGCAGGAGGGAGGAGGCAGGAGCACACAGCGCACAGTACAGATGAGTACAGTAGGAGGGAGGAGGCAATAGCACACAGCACACAGTACAGATGAGTACAGTAGGAGGGAGGAGGCAGGAGCTGCTCTGTGTGTATTACACAGGCAGCAGTTAGGCAGCTTTGGGACACTAAAAAATCATAGGTCCTTATTTTTATAGTATCCCAATTGCCCTGTATGAAGTCTATTCATGCACATATTACTGCCCATGGCCAGATCTCTTGTTGCGTGCCTATACTGCTCAGGACCCCCCGGGTGCCACTACCACTGCCCTCACTGACAGAGGCACAGGTCCAGAACTCAAGACACAGGGCAGTATATATATATACTATATATATATATTATATATATATATATATATTATAGCCACCACGGCTGTCATATGGGTCATTGATCGAAAATTCACCTGGCCTGATTCCATGGAAACTTGTCAATCAGCTCACCCCCATCCGTGTGGGAGGTAGTTTCCTTCTCACTATAAGGCAGTGTTCACTCACGTAGGGGTAGTGTCCCTCACTTGTAGGAGGGTAGTGTCCCACACTGTATGGGGTGTGTCCCTCACTGTAGTAGAGGGATGTGATTATAGCCGTGCTCACTGTGTTGTTTATAGCGGATTCGCAGAGCTGGAGAGTGTCATTAGTGTTAATCATATCATGGATTCATCTCTACTAATCTCTTATTGTTTCATTAGTTTTCGTACTGTGTTAGGTACAGTGAATGTTTCAGAAGCTAAATAAAGGGGCAATAATCTGTACCCTTGATAATCAACCACATTGTCAACACACAGAACTAGAGGAATCCTATAAGGCTCCGCTTTAGAGAGCCTCCATCCACACCCTGGAATTTTACACGACACCGCTGAGTGATAGGAGCTAAAACAGCAATACACAAACTAAAAAAAAATGGTTAAAAATTGTAAAGTACAGGGTGAATACAAATGATCTTGTTTGTAACCCACTAGGTGGATTACATTTGAGAACTTTTGCATGGGACAAAGAAACGTACTAGTACGGCTCGCGCGGGTCCCGGTGCATGGAGAGGTGCTCGTGGCCGAGCCTCTCATAGCCGGTAAGTCTTCTGCTGCTATGCAGCAAAGGCTTACCGGTTAACACCGCGATCGGTGACTAGCACCGAGTCGCGGGTGGCTTTCACGCGATCGCGCGGCCGTGCGGAAGCCTCAAGCCGTGCTCAACCTCTTCGCGGATCGCCGCTCCCCGAGACATTCACGGGGGGAGCGGTGTGATCCGTTACCTATGACAGCTCAGGTCTCACGAAGGCCCACAAGCTGTCTCACTTTTAACCAGCACTTCAATGTGCGGTTAACCCGCTAACGGAAAATAGCGTCAAGGTCAATAATGCTTTTTTGCCATTTTGGAAAATCATAAATAATTAAGAAAGTGATCAAAAGGTCGCACATAGCAAAATAAAAAAAAAATATTTGTCTACAGGAGGTAGAGTTTTATTTTTTTAAATGCTGAAAACATTTAAAACCTATTACAAATTTGGTAATCCCCTTATCGTTACCGACCCAAAGAATAAAGTAGAACTGTCATTGTGGCACACAGTGAAAGCTGTAAAATCCAAGCCCACAGAAAACGTGCCAAATGTGTTTTTTCACCATTTTCACTGCATTGGAATTTTTTTCCCGCTTCCCGTATACGCCATGGAATATTGAATACCATCAACGATGCCAATTTGTTCCGCGAAATAAGCCATACAGAGCTCTTTTGTGGAAAAATAAAAAAGTTATAGATTTTTGAAGGTGGGATGAAAAATGAGAGTGAAAAACTAAAAAAGGCCAAGTCGTTAAGGGGTTAAGAAGCCAAATTAAATCAATCAAAATAACTACTGATTATCATAATTTTTTTTAAAACTTGAGAATCAGGTTTAACTTGGACACTGCTCTTGACAAATTTTGCAGCAGTTTTCACCATCTTTATGTTAGGGTATTTGTGCAGTAAAGATATAACTTTTATTTGAAATCTGCATTTATTTAGCCACTTGCAGAACACCCCTAATCGTTTACGGACCACAGAGGGGACCAGAAATAAACTATTATTCTGACATTTCAACTGCTTTGATGTTGTAGTCCATAGGGACTGTGACATCTAAGAGGTTTTGTATAAGATGACTTTTGTAAAAGCGAAGTGTCAATGTTGCCTGAAGTGTAAATAATCCTACAGAAGTAGGATCAATGTAGGACAATGGTAGTGTCATTGTTTATTAACTTTTACCTACCAGTTTATAAAAGTAAATGTATTCCTATAACTATTCTGATAACTGTTCCTCCAAATGGTACTATTAAACGCTACCACTTTATTTCCAAAAAAAGCTCTTACACAGTTCACCTTAAAATTTTTTCAAAGTAGCTTACTTTTTAAAAATTTTAATTGCATTTTGAAAACACGCGTGAAAGAGATTATTGAATATTTCTGGTGAAGAACCAACTCCATGTACATGTATTAACACCCAAACATAGAGGGGAACTCAGAACTGGTTCGATTAAAAATCTTATAGACACTTTTATTTCATATCCTCCTGAGGAAGCAGTAAGCGAAACGCGCGTCGGGGCGCGGGGCAGACAAACAGACGGTTTGCAAGGTAATAACCCTCATACCTTTGACTATAAATGTAAAAATGCACTTTATATCTAGCACCTTATTCTTTCTAGCGCAATGTCTAAAAGCACAATGAATTTATATATGATGAATTGCTGAAGTCTCCCCTATTGACTTGGGACCATTTTTAATTTATTTGAAACTAATGTTTGTATTTTGTTTTATGTGATATGAAATAAAAGTGTCTATAAGATTTTTAATCGAACCAGTTCTGAGTTCCCCTCTATGTTTGGGTGTTAATCGAAGTTGAAGGGGGAAGTCTCCTAAAAAATATTTGCGGACATACTGTGTTTTGGGTTCCATGTACATGTATGCCTAACCTTCAAGAAGTATAGTAACAACATGTTGGATGATTGCTAAATCTTCAAATTCAAAAATGTTTTAATATCTCATCAAAACAGTTTAGGGAATTGGTTTGACTAGGTGAGAGGCCATCGATTTGGGTCCAGGAAGTAGCAACTCTACTTCCGCTCTTTTACAGAACATTTGACATTTTTCAAGATGCAGTAAAAAAAATGGGACACATAAGTAAGAAAATTCAGCAGTAGAAAAAAGAATTCCCTTTTTGAAGTCAGCCAAACACAACTGTCTGTTTTAAAAGTTAGTGCTCCTGTGAGCCCCACATATAGATAACTTTGTGATGAATTCTTGTCAGCTGATCTCTTCTATTATTCCCTCATCACCAACAATAAGAAGACAGAACTGTAAGTTTTCCTTTGACAGATTAAGAATGCTATGATATTTGAGTCCTGTCTTAAGGTCATTGAAAGGTTGCTTGTCTGTTCTCTGAAATGCTTGATCAGTGAAGTCATTTGAAAAGAACAAATTGTTTTATAACTTAGCCATTATACGTTTTTCTAACCAACCCAAGATCTGCAATTCTTATGGAGTTCGGTGACTATATTTTCACTATTTCAATATATCTCATTTAGTGTCTCAATGTGTTCATTGCAGACCAAAAAAATACAAAAATTATTGACATTTATCTTTAAAAATAATGTACAAAATATGAATGAAAGGCAGTGACTTGCAGAATCAGCAAAATTAAGGCTGCTTCAATCTTAAGACGCATTTACACTAATAAGCTGACAGGTATTCCTCCTTGTATTTTTTTTCAGTTTTTCATGGATACCCATAAACTGTAGTCCATAAGTGATCAATGTGAGGTGTAGTCGAACACTATACACAGTGAAGTGGAGTTGTGTGCTGTCTATTACACATAAGGTTAAACTTCCACATCTACTGTATGATTGCTTTGGCTTAGTATGAATGCTTTTTACATTGGAGAAAGGCATATAAGTTGTTTCCATACTTCTCTTTTTCTTTTCTATGTTTCTTACAGCATTCTTTCTCCTCTAGGAACACACGTTGGGCATATTGTACTTTATAGGGGTATTTCCATCTGGGTATCCTCACTTAAATTACTTAATAAATGTAGCCATGTTATTCGTTAGAAACAAGATAGTTGTCCTTGGATACGACCACACCAGCACTCTGGCAGTAGTGGCACTACTGAGTCCTGCTTGGCCACTTCGATTCAGCGTTCATTATCACAGAATGGCTGTGGGACATTTCCTGTGCAAAGGCAATTTGTTTCCTTGTATAATCACTCCAGCAATGTTAGTTGAATCCAAAGACATCTGTCCTTCATTTCCAAGGCACCATATGACTACATTGAAAGTTCAAATATTTTTTGATAACATGTAGTTGAAGAAATGCATGTATATGGCATATTAATTGAATTAAATTCAATGGGAATGTTCAGTTGGTAATACCCTTTTAACATGTCCCATTCTTTCTCTAACATTAGATTCTTTTCAATATAAATGTCACAGCTCTGTGATCACAGCAATAACCAACAGCTTATGACATCGGATGGTGTCTTTTAAATAGACATATGTTACAGGTAGAAAATAAACTTTTGCACATAAGTTTTAACTTAATTGTAATTATTTTTGGAAATGTTGTCATTTGGCATATGCATTTTTGTCAACATTCTAAATGCATTAATTACAATAAAATTTTAAATTAAAAGTTATGTGCAAAAGTTTCTCCTCTACCTGTAACATCTGTGTATTTAAAAGGTTCCATCTGATGTCATGAGTTGTTGGTTATTGCTAGTCTATTTTTAATTTACTTCACAGATGTTAAAGTTCCCTTCAGAAAGTTATTTATTTTGCATTGTTTGGATAGCTAGGAAACATTTCAGAAAAAAATCATACAATTTGTGAAAATATTATATTTTTTATAAAAAAAAACCCTTCAGGTTCTAATGATAATATGTGACCCTTTGCCTTTAAGAATACTTGAGCAGTGATTGTTGCAGAAATTTTCAATGAATGTTCATGAAATCATCATTGATGTAGACAACCAGTGGAAAAGCTCAGCTAACTTTCTGGCATTTCTTTACTTCGGTTGATGCTGTGTAACTGGCCATTACGGAAAAACTTTGAAAATTGTTTCTATTTTTAGAATTCAGTTAATTTTAAAATAATTTGTAAACCTGCTTTTGTTTGACAATCCCTACAATGACTAAGTGCACCGGAAAGGGAACCAAACACAAAGGCACAGACAACAGATAACAGACAGACAAGCAAAGTCAGAATGGACTGGGTTAAATCCAAGATGGCAGTCAAGCATAGAATTGAATACACAGAATAGGAAAGTGATAGCAAAGAGAAATAAGGAAAGGTATTAAGGGACTAGTAAAACCAGCAAGGTTTAATGGAATTGGCCACATATATAAAGGAGTTGCTGGATGCCGCACCAAGCAGCTGACTGGACTAGCCGTCCATCACTCAAGTTAACCATTTGCTGGATAGATCTGGGTAGAGGGTGTGGTTCAATCAGTCCCAATACAGCAGCAATGTGAGCTACAGTTCACACACACATAACACAAAGGAAAATCAGAGCCGTGTAAGTCACATTCTGCAGACAGAGGATAATGATGGCATGGATGTTATACAAGGTGTTCACTATAAAAGTGCAGAGATGCACTGTTGATTATATCACTAATGACCATTGTATAGCTCCATGCTTTTTCTGATTCCACTTGATGTTACTACAGTAGTTGTACTGAATCTTTTCACATAAAATTACATATCACATCAATCTCTGTAGCTTCTCTTTGCTAGTAGATCAGACACCAGCAACAATTTGACTGGTTACCTTTAACAGTGTTTGTAAATGAGATTTTTGATAGCAATTGAAGAAATAAGTGAGTTCAAATGAATTTGCTGTTTTTTTATTCATAGTGGCTCAACATTTAGCAGTTTCAGTAATTTTGAACAACAATAAATGGGCACTGAAATAATCATTAGTAATAAATGATAAGGCATGAAACTATTATTT
Organism: Engystomops pustulosus; assembly: GCA_019512145.1. Taxonomy (NCBI): domain Eukaryota; kingdom Metazoa; phylum Chordata; class Amphibia; order Anura; family Leptodactylidae; genus Engystomops; species Engystomops pustulosus. The sequence goes on from CM033644.1 coordinate 94,595,443, forward strand.
GACAAAACTACTTGTATACTGAAAATTTGCAATGGCAAAACATTTTATTGCATTCTTTATATCAAACACTGTAATTTCGTATGAATTTAATTACAGATATTTCTAAGCCTTAAAAATGAAGCTCCCCAGAAATAAAAATTCTCAAGAGCACTTCTTCATTGTTTGATTTGAATGTAATCGGAAATACATATGAAATCTAATAGCAGCTTAATCAGGAGAATCTAGTAAAATAGCGCACCACCTCTGATATTAGGAAGATCCGCTATCTTAAAGAATAGTGCAATTACTGTGATGTGACAAGAGAACAAAAAGGGAACTAATTCAGCTGGAGAGCCTGGATCCTTTATCAGTGCTGTATCCTTTTTATTAGTGCCTTTCAGGTTAAAGATTAAATGTTCAGGGAAATTGAGTTACATATTCCAAAAAGTGTTTGGTATAAGTCAAGTTCTCACACGTTTAAGGCTTACTATGGGGAGATGGAAGAGATGCTATTAAGATCACAGTTTGTATTAGAAATTTCAATGGACTGCCACCGCATCTGGGGAGCGTATAGGTGTTTAGAAGTCTTTCTGTAAAATCAGTGATTATAAACCTGTGACTATAGCAGAAATAGATATGATATCAGGTATACCAGTATGTAAGAGAAATCTCTAGATATAGTGGGGCAGAATTATCAATTGTCTGAAAGTCAGAATATTTCCAGTTGCCCATGGCAACCAATCACAGCTCAGCTTTCATTTTACCAGTGCTCATGAATATTTTAAAGGGGAGCTGTGATTGGTTGCCATGGGCAACTGGAAATATTCTGAATTCAGACACTTGATAAATCTGCCCCAATATTGCAGGCATATTAAAAAGGTTTAAGGGGGATCTGAATGTTGGGACCACTAGCGATTGGAGATGTGGACCAGAAAGTCTCCTTCTGGTAAATTAAACACTAGTGGTCATGTGTGGCCTGAGTTTTTATTTTAGCTACATGGGACTGTAACCATGCAGGAGACTTCTGTGGGGAAGGGGACCTTAGTTGTCTTAGGCTATATTCACACTGCCGTTGCCCGCCCGTACCGTACCGTAGCGGGCAACGGCAGTGCACGGGGAGAGGAGGAGGAGGTGAGCGCAGCTCACCCCCGCCCCTCTCCATAGGAAGTAATGGCACACGACGCCGTACTACGGGTAAAGATAGGAGAGGTCCTATCTTTTTCCCGGGTACGAAGCGGTACGGTGCCGCACGTGTGCCCGTGCGCCCATTGCCGTCTATGGAGGACGTATATCGGCCGTATATACGTCCTCCATACATTAGTGTGAATGTAGCCTTAGGGTTCTTTTTGTATCTGCGACTTCTTTGACCCCTATATCTACGCTACTGGCCTTATTCACACAGCTGTATTCTACTCAGTATTTTTCCACAGTATATTTTAGCGGAAACCAAGAATGGCGACTACAGAAATAAAATATAATGGAAATATTTCCATTTTTTTTGCTTTTGGATCTTTTTACCTAGTTAGACTATTGTTAAGTACTGACTATTCTCTACTGTTGCTGACTACAGTTGTAAATATGTATATATATATATATATATATATATATATATATATATATATATATGTGTATATATATATATATATATATATATATAGTGATAAAGTAAGGGTTAATGCGCCTACGCATTTAGGTGATTACCTGAAGGGTTTGCAGAGTGCTAGAAATATTAAGTAGAGCACACTGGTGAGATACTAAGTGTTCTATGAAGTGAAAGTTACCTGGAGGCTAGCAGGCTCTGTCAAGTGTGAAATCACAATTAACATACCAAGTGTTTTGTAAGTGAGCAGAAGCTGCTGCAAATTACATTCTGCTATAAGCTCATTCCTGCAGAGCGCTGAGCAGATCATGGCTACTGGACCACAACTTGTATTAAAATAACATTAATAAAACATAATTGATTGTGTCTTCTAAATTGTATCTCTGGCTTTTATCTTAAATTGCTTGTGTAATTCTGCACGCCTTTACCTATATAGTCGCCAGGAGCTAGTAAGATTAACAGTTTCTCATTATTTTATACATTGTTTCATTATAATTCTTTGTTTTGTGTGTAGTTCTGAGAATACCGTTAAACTAGTTATCTTATAGATAGGAATTTTCCTGGTTATAGCTATGCTTGCAAAATGCAATGCAGAAATTTCTGCAACCATCTTTTCCACTATATTATCTTCACTAGTGGTAAAGTATACTTTATAGAATTCTATGTTTTATGTTAAAACTTTCCCATTCACCTTTAAAAAAATTTGCCTGCACAGTCACATGCCAATGAACTGAGAATTATCACTTTTTGCCTGAGATGAGTCAGGTTTAGAGACGGGAAACAGAAGTCCCTATTTTAGGCCCTTAATAACAGAAACTGGAACTTTTCTTTAACTCCCATTCCCAACTGTCTGTATCTCCAGTTCTGTACCAAACATTTTTAAAGATGATTTGTTTTAATATAAAAGCAAAAGCATGAACCTAGGTACTGTAGATCCCACTATAGGGGGACCTGAATTGACACAACATCCTCCAAGTGACTCATCTCAGGCAAAAGGAGACTTCTCCCAAAAATATGACTTTTGAGGATATTTTTTTTGCTAAAAAGGGGCTATCTCCATTATATCTGAGTCATGCACTTGGAGATCCCCCCTAACATCTGTGTTATGCCTCGGGTTACTCCCATTATATCTGTGGCATGTATCAGCAACCCCCTTTATATCTGTATAATGCACCCGGTAACCCTCTCCTTATAACTGTGTCATGTGCCGAGGGATCCCCCTTATATCTGTGTCATAAGCCAAGTGACCACGCCTTTATACCACCCCTTTATACCTGTGTTGGGAACTTGGCGACCCCTACATATATCTGAGCCATACAATTGTCAACCCATTTATATCTGTGTCATGTGTGATTACACCAGACACTGGATAGTGATTACTATCCTACTATCCTGATACTGATCACATGTGTTTCAATGCGCATATGCAATCAGGCTGAGCCCCACCCCAGATGTTTGCATTGTGGTATACACAATATAAACGCCACACCTTGTGGCCACACCCTAACTAACATTCTACAGGACTCCCATATAGCTGAATTGATAGGTAAAGCAGGGAGCTATGGACCTCCAGCTCTGACATTATTAAAAATGGCATAATTAGGCTTGGATGTGTCCGAAACCCCGATCTGAACCCCAAGCTATGCCAATGCCATTTTAAAAAAAAATCGGCTTTTATAATGGAGCAAAGAAAGCAATAGAAAGCCATAACATTGTTGTGAAAAGAGCATTCCCCATTCTTTTTACAGGCATTAGATATTTTCATTGACACCATTCTCACCACTTGTATTCAAATTCTCATGGATGGCCAAATTTGACAAAAGCTTTGGTTCCAACAATTTTTTCTACTACAGTTGGCTCCCTAAGGCTTTGAAATAATTATGAAATATAACATTATTAAAAAATAATATATGAAATATGAAATAATAAAAAATAAACTTTCAAATGACTTGGTTTTCCCATAAGTGCATGAAATGCCATTACTAAGGATCATAATATTTTTATAATAACTGTGTTGAATACCATTATGAAGTACCTAGGGAAACAACAATAAACATACATTGCACATTTTAATATTTAGCAACTTATCTAGAGGTCAAGTAAACTATAGGGACTTGTACATATACACATTTATTTGAACTTTTTATTTTGTATACATCATTGTTCGGTAGAAGCCACAAATACCTCTTTATCCATGCTGCATACCCTACAAAGACCATGTCATCTTTGATTAATAGCATGTGTTCGCTACAAATGCACTCTGCTTCTCTGTTTTCCACAATGAACACGGAAATCCACAAGGATTTAGAAACATTACAGAACAGACAATATCAGAAATGATGCTAAGGAACAATCTATTGCTCCAAGAGCCAAGCGAGCTTTAGCTTTCATAATGCATTTTCATGATAAAAGATACAAGCCCAGTCTCCTCAAGAACAGCAATTATTTCCCTTAGTTTATAAGCTGAGACAAAAGACTGTTTAATAGATGCAGCTCCATGACTGTTTATGACTATGTTCTTATTATACTGGATGGTTTTAATAATGTATGGTGACAAGTACTAAAACCACAAAACCACATTATCTGGGGATCCATCTTGTCTAATCCATTATAATGATCACCATGAGAATCATTTAAGGCAACCCACAAAGTATCGTTTGGTTAATTAGCATTCTAAAATGCATTTCCAGCAATTTTAAGAATGCTAGAAATTATAATTAATTTATATGGTGTCAATACCACCCTCCGAGCCCTATAAATCATGTAACTCATGTGGGACTGTAATACATTTGTAAGGCCATGGAGCCGAGCCTCAAGGAAATGTATAATGTGTTCAATAATTAGGAAAAAGTAAACAAAAGTAAATTGTTGTGCAAGATGATGATCTATCTGGTAGGAAGACCCCACAATGTAGCAGGTGACAATCAAACAAAAGATTTGTAAAGAGCGTGTAAAATGGTCCAAAGCAAATAATAGAATCACATGATAAAAAATGCAGGTGATACTCCTGCTAGCCCTGCACTTTAGCACAACAGCACCCGATGGCTATTGTACCTGTCTTCTTTATACATAGCATATATTGGGGGAGATTTATCTAAGCTTGTACAGTATGTCAGTTTTATGGCCTTATAAGTCCTGAAATAGTAGAAATTCCTGGGGCATGGCTATTTGCCCACTTACATCAACTAGCAGCATCATCCAAGATGTATAACACTATTGTTTTCACGTCTATGGAGCATAATTTTTGGCTGGTTATATTTTAGTTTTATTATAAGTGTGATGATACTATCTATCTACAAAGAGTGTTTTGTGTTTATTTTCACTTTTTGTCAATATATGGCAGTTTTATAGTTTTATATGTAAAGAGGGCACTTGGGACCTTTTATCCATCTATTTCTTATTTTTTCTTTTACTTCTGAACAATTCCCCTTTTTCTTATAATTTTTTATCTTGCCCCCTGAAAGTAGTACATTGGGGCTGATCATGGAATGAGTGGGTCCTGAAAAAGCACTTTAAATGCAGAAGTCAGATTAAAGAGAACCTGTCATGCAAAATAACCCCCCTAATCTAAATAGATTTTCATAAACTGCCATTAGAGAGCATTGCCTCTATCCCTTCATTGTCCCTCTACATGCCTGTAAACCTAAGCAATGAGGCCCTAAAGCTGTATGCAAATGACCTGTGAGATGTCCAATGAAGCATTAGCATATTCAAGCTGTCCACCTTATTCATGAGTGGGAGGTACAGCCACACCCCCAGCGCTTGACTGACAGCCTGTATAATGGTGTGAGGCTGTATATGATGTGCTTCCTGGTGCTGGCGCCCCCTGCAGCCTGTGTGTGTAGGAGAGATACAACAGCTCCAGGCAGCCATGTTATAGCAGAAAATGTCAGGCCCTTGTGTAGCTGATGTCTGTGTCTCACACATGTGTATTAGGAGGATGCAGCATGTCAGCAGATGCAGCAATGCTTTACTATACATTACACACAGACATGAGCAGGGGGAGGAGAGGGGAGGGGGAACAAGGATGACATCACTGCCTCTGACCATGTGACCAACCTCATTTACATAATAAAGAATAGATGATTTTATAATGATTAATGTATGAAATAACTAGATAAAGGCTGGGATGGGATCCTTGTGAGCTGCTCCAACAGGTAGTGGTGACAGAAATAGTGACAGAGACCTGATGACAGGTGTCCTTTAACCACAGCTTTTAAACAGTTAACATTAATCATCAGAGCTATATACGACCAGGTGTAAACAACATAGTATCTTTAACACTACATTGAGCAGGAACTAACTTATTCTGTGTAAGTGCTAAGGGGTAATGCAGACCTATATTAAGTTGAACAATCCTTTGAATGCATTCCCAAGGCCGATGCCCACACTCATTTCATACAAATAAAAATAAAGATTTCTCTGCATTTAGGTCATGTATTTTCTCAAGAAAGTTATGCTTATGATGCTGGATACTTCATTTACAAGTCTTTTTGTTCAATTTACATGTGATCCAGCAACTGACTGATTACCATTACAGAAAATCTACCACCAGGATCAAGGATTGTAAACCAAGCACACTAACATGCAAGTATGTGTCCCCTCCTACTGCATATGCTGTTCTTTTAGCTTATTATGCCTTTGGTTTTACAAAACAAAAACTTTAAAATGATGAAAATGAACCTTCAAGCTCAATTAACATCTATGTTGCCCGGAGCCCCTCAGGCTCATCTGCATACATTTCAAAGCCATTTATTTGTAAAAAAAAGTTTATAAGAAGCTAAAAGAACAGCAGATCCTGCCAGAGGGGGCTCACATCACCATGTAAATGTGCTTGGTTAATAATCCTTGATCCTGGTGGTAGATTTCCTTTAAATAAACTTGTTGAAGACTGCCAAAAACAACTGAGTTTATAATAGTTGTTTATCCAATCCTGTATGGCAAGTCTGTTGTTTGGTATATCATATGTGTTGAGTTAGCTCATAGTTTGCTTAGAGGAAAAGGAAGATTTAATTAATAAAGACAATAAAACGGAAAAAAAGAATAAAGAATAAAAAAAGATAAAACTAAAAAAAATAAATATTTATTTTGATGTATGACCTAGCTACAACTGAACGTATTTTTCATTTTTTTATCAAAATTCATTAAGTAAATTTGTAATCATTGCTTCCTTATGGACTATGGGACCACCTGCCTGAGTACCTTGATAGCAAGAAATGTTACTAATGGTTACATTTTCATCCTGTTTTTCCAGTTTGGTTTGATGCCCTTGTCTCAAATTAGTTGTATATTGGCTCATTAGACACACTTTTGCATGCAGCCTGGAAATGCAAATTTATAAACTGTAACTTATTGCAAAAGAGGTACAAAGCACTTTGTCATTTTTAATAATGTCCCCACTGCCTTGTTTTTAGTGACAGCTTCAAGTCAATAGTCTATTTAGTGTACAACTTTCTTTATAGCAATTCCATTTGTAGGAAAGTGCTTTAACCCTTAATGCCACACTTCCATTGGATCATAATTATCACAGAGATATCAAATGTATATATTTTATTTATATACAGTACATATGTTTTTAAAAAAAACTTCAATCTTAGTAATAAAATTACTTTTCAATTGATAGTGAATGAGAAACAGCAATAAAAGCAAAAAGTTGCCACTGATGTTTTTCCATTGCAGGATTCACTTTATAGGATAATTATTCTTATTTTAACCCCATCAGGACTAAGGCATTTTATGGCTTCAGTTCCACTCCTGATTTTTTTTAAAAAATCAGCCCTTTAATTGCTTCACAGGTGTTAAAACAAAATCATTAGCAATTTTTAAATTAAATTTTTTTTAGCTTAATTACTGTAAATGTATACATTTGCAGTGGATAGAATACCAAAACACTCCACAAAGTTTGACACCCAATATCTCCTAAGTATGCCAAAGTGCCATATGCGGTGTGGTGGTAAACTGCTGTAATGGCACACACCATGGCATTGAAGGGTAGCTGTGCCATTGAAAGCAGATTTGCATTGTCACTAAAGGCTATAAAATCTTTATATGTTTTAGCTATTTTTACATATGAGTGCTAATTTTCTGCTAGATTAGATACAGTTTAAAAATACTTCATTTTAGTGGGTCTTTGGCTTATTAATGAGATTCTATTAATTTTTTTATGTGTGGAGAAAAGAAAATCATCAATTTTCAAAATTTTGTTGGGCCATTGTCCTTACTATAAAAATAATATGTAATCTTTATTCTATGGATCACTAAGATTACGGGGATATCTCATTTATATAGTTGTTTATATAATATTACAATTTTACTGAAGAAAGCTAATATAGAGAAAATCTCATTTGCTTTAGTATCACCATCTTTTCATAGGCATAACTTTTGTATTTTGGGTTGACAGAGCTGGTTGAAAGGTTATTTTTTGCATGATAAGCTGTTCTATTCAGTGGAACTAATTTGGTTCGCAAAACTTTTTTTGATCACTTTTTAGAACATTTTTGTGAGGGGGATTGAGAAAAATGTTTAATTTTTCCCACGTTTTTGGGGTTTTCACCTGTTGGCCTGAAAAAGCAATCCTCTGATCTAATTTTTAAGCCCTTTTTGAGCTAACACACTGCAAGACATTGCACAGCCCGAAGGCACTTGTCGGACCCCCGCTGCCTTTTATCGAAGGATTGGACCCCCCGATAAGTGGTACCAGTCATGCTTGACCATGGCTTTCCCCTTTTATGTATCCCAGAAGAATTGAACGCAAGTTCAATTAATTATTGTTTTTATAGACACTCCCTGAATGCACGAGTTCTGGGAAGTGCAGGAAATAAGTTAGGGATGTCCACAAAGCCTCCAGTATGGCACAACACTAAGTCACAACCAGTACAGTAGATTACAACCAGCTGTCATTTGATGTAAGCCAGTCCATAACGGGATTATATTGGGTTAGAAGCCAAACCGGTAGCATGTACATAACCGAAACATGGTTGTGAGGATTTGTGGATCGAGATAAAAGAGCAACAAAGGTTAAATTTTTTATTTAATTGCCTTAAAGGCACACTTGACAAAACAGTACACACCAATCAAGGGTGTTACAGCCAGGTGTCAGCTGTAATGTACAGCTAACACCTGCAGCTTCTGGCACCAGCTTCACTTTGGAGCCTGTGCCAGAAGCAGGACATAATAGTATCGACATGATGGTGTCGAGAAGTTACCTCAGCCTGTGCCGTACTATTATGTCCTCTGTCCAGAAACAGTATTAAGATTTGTAAGAGAGAAGAAAAAATCAGATTACAAAATAACATTAATATTACACATTTAAAGTAGCTTATAATTGATCTAATATATTCTGTGATATATACTCAATTTTGCTGAACTCAGAAAATATGCAGTAACCTATAAACAGTTATATAGATCATTGTAAGAACTTTTAGTATGCCAGCCGTAGTCAGTGTATATCACAATATATGTTTATTAAAGGCAACAACAGCTCGCATTTGTGAAAGGTCACAGTAAACAAAGATGACCTTTTTCATTCACGGAAGAACACTTACTTTTTCTTACTGTTCTCTCATATATAGACCAAGTTGTACCAAAATATCATATTTGGCACAATACTCTGTGTAATAACAAAAATGCCAACATACCTTTTGAAGCACCATACACACTAAAGTTGGCATTAAAAATATAAAATGCAGTGTGGTAATAGTACAAAAATATTGCCATTTTGTATTGTCTGTAGTTTTCTAAATTTCTGTCCTAATTTACTAATTCTTATTACACTTTGTGGCCAAGGCAGAGATAAATAAACTTGTCATAAAACCTCTTCTGGGTGCCATGACCCCAGGGGGAATTAGCAGGGCATGGAATTCCAAGAGATTATTTCAGGTTCTGCTTATAATGGCAGAGTAGCATTTCACACCTGGTAAGAAATAACACATCTTCCACCCAGGAAGTAGCATTTCACACCTGGTAAGAAATAACACATCTTCCACCCAGGATAAAAGACAGTTTCATTAGTATGCAAAGGGAGAGCTTGGTTGATTTGCTCACGAAGGTGCGCCGCATCTGTGCGCATTTCAGGAAGTCCAGCACAGATGCTGCCACTCTCAGGGCAGCGCAGCGCCGCCTCCAACTGCCCGCTCACCGACTGTTGTGCGACGTGCCCACGAGGTGGAATTCAACACTGACCATGTTATCCAGAGTTTACCAGCAGCGCAGAGCGATTGTAGACTGCCAGATGTCAACTTCCACCAGAACTGGTAGTCAGGTCAGTCAGCTTCCTCAAGTCTACAATGAGGAGTGGACGTGGATGTCTGATATCTGTCAGGTGCTGAGTAACTTTGAGGAGTCAACACAGATGGTCAGTGGCGATGCCGCCATCATCAGCCTCACCATCCCGCTGCTTGGCCTGTTGAAAAACTCTCTGGTCAGCATGAAGTCGGAAGCTTTGCGCTCGTCACAAGAGACGGGGGAAGAATATTCCCTTGTTGATAGCCAAAGCACCCTGAGGTCTGTTTCTCAGCGCATATCGGAGGAGGTGGAGGTGGAGGAGGATGAGGAGGAAGAGGAGGAGAATGTTGGCGAGACACAAGAGGGGACCATTGTTGAGTCCTTCACTGTTCAGCGTGTATGGGCAGAAGAAGAGGAGTTGGAGGAGTTGGAGGAGGAGGAAATGGACAGTCAGGCCAGTGAGGGGAGTGAATTCTTACGCGTTGGTACTCTGGCGCATATGGCAGATTTCATGCTAGGCTGCCTATCCCGTGACCCTCGCGTTCAAAGAATTTATTCCAGCACCGATTACTGGGTGTTCACTCTCCTGGACCCACGGTACAAGCAAAATCTTCCCACTCTCATCCCTGCAGAGGAAAGGAGTGTGAGAATGCATGAATACCAGCAGGCCCTGGTGCACAAGCTGAAACAGTATTTCCCTTCTGACAGCGCTAGCGGCAGAGTGCGTAGTTCTGCGGGACAAGTAGCGAGGGAGAGTAGGCGAGCAGGCAGCTTGTCCAGCACTGGCAAGGGTACGCTTTACAAGGCTTTTGCCAGCTTTATGTCACCCCAGCAAGACACTGTCACCTGTCCCCAGTCTCGGCAGAGTAGGGCTGATCTTTACAGAAAGATGGTGAGGGAGTACGTAGCTGACCATACCATCGTCCTAAATGATCACACAGCTCCCTACAACTACTGGGTTTCAAAGCTGGACATGTGGCAGGAACTGGCGCTGTACGCCTTGGAGGTTCTTGCCTGCCCTGCCGCTAGCGTCTTGTCCGAGCGGGTTTTCAGTGCAGCTGGTGGCATCATCACCGATAAGCGTACACGCCTGTCGACTGACAGCGCTGACAGGCTGACGCTTATTAAGATGACTAAAGCCTGGATTTCTCAGAATTTCCAATCTCCACCAGTGACGGACAAGCTCACCTGAATAATTGATCACTCCTCCTCCTCCTCCTCATTTTCCTCATTTCCTTCTCTCCTCCTCTTTGTACAGTAAAGCAGAGGAAAATGGCTATTTTTTTGACAGGGCCAACTGGCTCTTGCTATAGTACTTCATGCATTTAATTTTTCTTGAGGGCCACCTACCCGTCCTCTGTTTGAACATTTTTGGGACTGCCACATACAGGCACTCAATCTATTCCATTTTTCTGGAGGCCACTCCCGGCTCCTCTGTTTTAAAAAATTTTTGGGACTGCCACATAACAGGCACTCAATCTATTTCCATTTACTGGAGGGCCACCTACCTCTCCTCTGGTTTGAAACATTTTTGGGACTGCCACATACAGGCACTCAATCTATTTCCATTTACTGAGGGCCTCCCTTACCTGCTCCTCTGGTTTGAACAATTTGGGACTGCCACATACAGGCACTCAATCTATTCCATTTTACTGGAGGGCCACCTACCTGCTCCTCTGGTTTGAAACATTTTTGGGACTGCCACATACAGGCACTCAATCTATTCCATTTTACTGGAGGGCCACCTACCTGCTCCTCTGGTTTGAAAAATGTTTGGGACTGCCACATACAGGCACTATCCAAATTAAATTGTCTCCATAGCAGCCTCCACACGTTGTCTCCATTGCTACCTCCAAAAGTCGTCCATATAGCTGCCTCCATACATCGTCCCTTTATCAAACGAGGTGTGTCAGGCAGAAATTTGGGTTGTTTTCATGGATTCCACATCAAAGTTGTTAACTTTGTCGCCACCCTGCTGTGTTATCCACAAAATATACTGGCAAACTTTTACCATTTAGGGATATTATTTCAGCGCTTCTTGCGCATCTGTTTACATTCCCCTCACCCGGCATATCCTAAACTTATAAGAACGCTACTACACTTGATCTTATACAAAAGGTTCTTAGAAGTGCTGTTTGGGGAGTAGCCTAGAGACAGGGGCTTGGATTGGCGAAAGCTCGCCTGGCTGCAGAGCGCCAGCTCCATCACAAGATCCAACTAACATAGTTTCAGCACCTTTAATCTACTACTAGTTCACTGCCTCCATAATAATAATAATCTTTATTTATATAGCGTCATCATATTCTGCAGCGCTTTACAAATCATAGGAAACAAATACAAATGTAATGTAACAGAGCACAACATTTGTATGGAACAACAGGAGTGAGGTCCCTGCTCGCCAGAGCTTACGGTTTATGAAGATGATGGGGTAACACGAGGTAAAAGAATATTTAATGGTCAAGCCATTCTTCTTAGGGAATAGAACAAAATATAATAAATGGATTTGCTGTCGCTTGAACCACTCAGCCGTCATCTTATATACCAGGTCCAGGGTGAATGGGACTGCAGAGAAGTCTGGTGCCTGTTGGTTACTGGATAACAGATGGGAGGACGACACAGGACGGGTTAGTAGAAGAGTTAAAACTTCATGCAGTTAATGAGTGTTATAGGCTTGCCTAAAGAAATGGGTTTTAAGAGCACGTTTGAAACTTTGGAGGTTAGGTATTAGTCTGATAGTCCGGGGCAGAGCATTCCATAGAATTGGTGCAGCTCTAGAGAAGTCTTGGAGACGCGAGTGGGAGGTCCGCACTAGGGTAGAGGTTAATCTAAGATCACTGGCGGATCTAAGAGCACGGGTTGGGCGATAGACTGAGATAAGAGAGGAGAGGTAGGGGGGTGCAGCATTATACAGAGCTTTATGGATGAGGGTTATTATTATTTTAAACTATTCGAAAGGAGACTGGCAGCAAGTGCAGCGACTGGCATGAACTGTAAGCATACATGGTCCCCTTATCAAACGAGCTGTGTCAGGCAGAATTTGGGGTTGTTTTCATGGCTTCCATGTTAACTTTGTCGCCACCCTGCTGTGTAATCCACAAAATATACTGGCAAACTTTTATCATGTAGCGATATTATTTGAGCGCTTCTTGCTCACCTCCTTTGGTTCCTCTCTGCCACCCATTGGTTTGAAGCCTGAGTCCATTTAGGGTATGTCGCCATGACACTCTCTAGCCTGCCGCTGCTGCCGCTGCCTCTGCATGCCGTCCCCTATAGTGTCAGGGTCAATTATTGCATGTTTTAGATACTATCTAGCTTCATTCTGTCACTCTGTCATGGCCATGCTGTTGCCCATAATTTTGGCATAATGGTGCGATTAGGCAGCCTCAGAGGCATCCATGCATGCTGCCCCTGCTGTTTCCTGTCCATTTCCGTGGTGTTTCCATCCTTTTCTGAGGTTCCCAGGTGTTTGGCCAAGCTTCCCTGTGCAGAGCCTTGGTCCCCTTGAAAAATGCTCGAGTCTCCCATTGACTTCAATGGGGTTCGTTATTCGAGACGAGCACTCGAGCATCGGGAAAAGTTCGTCTCGAATAACGAGTACCCGAGCATTTTAGTGTTCGCTCATCTCTAGTCATAAACTGTGTATGATGTCATATGATGTCCTCTACTTTTATTGGTGTCCTGAGAATTTTCAGTATTCGCCGAACAAACTCCAAGAAATAAAATCTGTGTCAGCACTTTACTTATTCTTGCTGTGCAAATCACATGGCCAGGACCTGAGGGGTGGAGCATGACACAAGACCAGAACACAAGGGGGTGGAGCATAACACTAAGCCAGGACCTGGGGGGTGGAGCATGATACAAGACTGGGAGTAAGGGGGTTGAGCATAAGACAAAGCAAGGACCTGAGGGGTGGAGCATGACACAAGACCAGAACACAAGGGGGTGGAGCATAACACAAAGCCAGAACCTGGGGGGTGTAGCATGATACAAGACTGGGAGTAAGGGGGTGGAGCATAAGACAAGACTTGGAGTTGGGGGTGGAGCAAAACACAATGCCAGGACCTGAGAGGTGGAGCATAACACAAAGCCCAGACCTGAGGGGTGGAGCATGGCACAAGACTGGGAGTTAGGAGATGGAGAATGATACAAGACCAGAACACAAGGTGAAGGAGCATAACACAAGGCCAGAACCTGGAGGGTGGAGCATAAGACAAGGCCTAACCTGGATGGTGAGCACTAAAGACAAGCCAAGGACTTGAGTGGGTTGGAGCTGGAACAAAACTGGAAGCTGGGGGTGGAACATGATACAAGACCAGAACACAAGGGGGAGGAGCATAACACAAGGGGAGCATAACACATTTCCAGGACGTGGAGGTTGGAGCATAGAACTGGTCAGGACTTGGGGGTACCAGCGAAGCCGCATGTAGCACACAGCGAGGCCACACGAGAGTGCCTGGCATAGGTGACCACGAGCACCAGGATTCTATCTAAGTGACTTGCCTTCCAACAACCCCCCCTTGGCATTACACATTACACTCCACAATTCTTGTTTTAAAAATGTTCATCAATGAATTATGTCCATCATAGTAGAAGTAGTGGGCGTGGTCAGACTCTTCCACAATTAACAATGTAACTTTTAAGAGAAATAGAGCTACACTTCTGGTCCATTCATGAGACATTGGGGGACATTTACTATGGCGTTTCCGCCAGTTTTTGTGTGCGCTCCGTCAACCGCGCATCTTCGGCTCTCCGACCTGTTATTATCTGTCGGGAGGACAGAAAAATGCCTTTTTCCCCGTCGCTGTTCTCGACTCTTCTCGAAAAGGGGCGTGGCTTTGGCGGAGGGAAACTCAGAACACAATTAATATGTGTCGCAGCCGTTTTTGGGCGTGTAAACTGCGGAAGTAGACCAAAAGAAAACTGGTCTATCAGTGGACTGTTGGACACATGTTCTGGTGCTCCGGGACAGATTTTGTCCCAGGGACAGAAAATAGTCTCGGCGCCATAGAATGTCTCTGCAAGCTCACACATAGTATATGTGTGTCTTCTACCGAGACCCAGTCGGTAACAAAGCCAATGCAGACACCGACACTGTAAGTAAATGTCCCCCATTATGTTCTATTTCATAAATTACTGTAACTCAGACCTGAGCAAAACTGACCCGGACCCCCTGATACATCGCTGTTGTTGGGTCTGGAGTGCACCTTTAAGAAGCCATTACAGACCTTGAAATAGATTCTTAAAAGCATCCGAGGTAGCGATTGAGCTGCGCGTAATCTGACAGACGAGGCGCGCACCGCGCGGGATCCTGCCCATTATTTATCCTGCGCGGTAATAGCCCTTTAATATCAGGAGATCAGGCGGTAATGGAATGAGCCTGCGGGCCAGCGCTAATGCGCTTTATGACATTTGCAGCGTTTGGGTGATTTGCTGTGAGATATGAGATGTGAGCGTCTTGTACTCATCAGGAGGAGGAAATATCACAGCGCGCCGCTCATCACCTAAAATATCATGTGACTGCGACGACTGTCCACAATTTAATCTCCATTCCTACCCCTGTATTATATGGATCTATCATTTCTCTTGTCCCCCCCCCCCCCCTGATACACAGATTCATTCGTGAAAATATTCTGCTCCGTGCAGCCGCCACTAGGGGGAGCTCTAGAGCTCTTTGGCTTGTTAGTAAGTTTAAAGGGGTGTTTTTTGAGCTATACTTACAATTAATGTTATTAAAGGGAATCTGTCAGCACTTTGGTCATGCAGGCGGGCAGATGATCTGGTTTAAAGGGAATGTAACAGCAAGTATCACTAGGTAGAGTAAAGCCAGCGTTAGGCATTGTCCCTGGAGAGACGTTTAATCAGACC
Organism: Engystomops pustulosus; assembly: GCA_019512145.1. Classification (NCBI taxonomy): domain Eukaryota; kingdom Metazoa; phylum Chordata; class Amphibia; order Anura; family Leptodactylidae; genus Engystomops; species Engystomops pustulosus. The sequence continues at coordinate 94,611,110 of CM033644.1, forward strand.
TTTGTGTGTGTTGTTAGTAGCAGCAGGACTGTGATATATGGATTTGTATTCCAGGATTATAACTTCTCCAAGTGCACTGGGGGCATTTCCTCACACTGCTGTGCTCTGCTGCTCTCTGCAGCCAGTGTTTATGTCATTGTCCCCGAGAGATTGTGTAATCAGACCTGAACCTCCTGCTGTTCATCTGTGCTCTCGGCAGCAGTGTGTATGTATTGTCCCTGGAGAGATTGTGTAAGCACCTCACACTGCTGGCTCTGTGTCTCTCCTGCACCAGTGTTATGTATTGTCCCCTGTGATATATGTGTAATCAGACCTCCACACTGCTGTGCCTGTGCTCTCTGCACCAGTGTTATTTATTGTCCCTGAAGAGATGTGTAATCATACCTACACTATGCCTGTGCTCGTGCTCTCTGCAGGCCAGTGTTATGTATTGTCCCTGAAGAGATGTGTGAATGCAGACCTCACACTGCTGTGTCTGTGCTCTCGGCAGCCAGTGTTATGTCTTGTCCCTGAGAGATGTGTAATCAGACCTCACACTGCTGTGCTCTGTGCACTCTCAGCCAGTGTTATGTCGTGTCCCTGAGAGAATGTGGTAAATCAGACCTCACACTGCTGTGCCTGTGCTCTCTGCGCCAGTGTTTATGTACTGTCCCTGGAGAGATTGTAATCAGACCTCACACTGCCTGTGCTCTGTTGCTCTCTGCAGCCAGTGTTATGTATTGTCCCCCTGACGAAGAGGTTGTTAACAGACCATCACATCTGCGTCTCGAATAACGAGTACCCGAGCATTTTAGTGTTCGCTCATCTCTAGAAATTATGTATTTCCTAATGACATGGATATAACCTGTAGTTATGAGCTCCTGCTAAAAGGACAGGATCAAGGAGGTTAGCTCTACCTCCGTGGTGAAGTTTAGTAATGTACCCCTTTCCTAAGTATAGCGCCTTATGACTGGTATGGGGTGATAGAGAACGGGGTACGCAGTTGATTGGATGTAGTTGTACCATATTTACACTTGTACAGAGTTATACGTTTTCATAACAATCCACTTACAAAATGTATCTCTCTGAGGTGCGGGACAGGCCATATTAGCATGTGAACATCCCTCTCTCAGTAATGTCACAAGCTGGGGTTGGGAGAAATGCCCAAGGAGCATAAATTATTGGGCTAAGCAGAGTCAGTCTTTGAAGGTCCCTCATCATCTGGAGAGGCTGTCCAAAATTCTTCCAAACTCAAGGCTAGATAAGTCTCAGTAGTTTATTTGTTTTCATTCTTTTTATTTTTTTGTTTTGCACTGCACATCCATGTATTAGAACTTTAAAACTTAATAAATCTCTACTTGTTGCTGTAAAGACCTTATTTTCCTAAAGGGATAATGCTACTGGTATTATTGTTGAAGGATTTCTGTAGAAAGGTGCCTATTTGCTTTCTTATTATAAGTTAACAAGTAAAGTAAAGGTGGTAGCAGAGAAGGTTTGAGTGGGTGCTGGGTGCTAGGAGAGTAGAATTTAGCTTAAAGATGCCATGTTGTATAAGTGGGTGAGGTTTTATGTACTAAATTGTGAGACACTCTAGTGTAAGTGCACCCCGTGATGTGACCTGGGAGTGAGTTTTTGTGTCACATAACGTAAGAATTTTCAATTATGCTTTTAAAAAAGCGATCGTCAACCACCCGGCCATGGAACACTTGGTCCAAGGTCACGGTCAAAGGACCTCTAAACTCACCTCGGGTGACCTCTGCAACTCCTCTTTTGTCCATGGCTCCAGGTTGTTCTCCTTGCAGCTTTTTGGCAGCGCAGACAGAGGCTTGTCTATGTGCTCTGCCCGCTGAGGACATTCTATTAGTGAATGGGGGCTTCTGGACATTTTATTAATGAGGGGGAACTGCATTTCTCACCCTAAGCTTATACCACAGGCTTATACTCAAGTCAATAAGTTTTCCATTTTATTTTGTGGTAAAATTAGATTCCTCGGCTTATACTCAGGTCGGCTTAAACTCGAGTGCATGTGTCATGTATAATTTTTTTCCTCACAGTGAAAAGGCCAAGGACAACGGGACAATGCATGTGGGGGCTATTAAAAATGGTTATTATAATTGCCCCTTTGCTGTAGCCCCCTTCTTATAAAGACATAAAAAGGGAGCTAAAGAAAAAGGAGCACTATCAGAAGGGGGCTAATTAAAGGGAGTACTATGAAAAAGGGCTACAGAAAATGGAATGGGCAGCAGAAAAAGGGGCATTAGAAAAGAGGCTACAGTAATTAAATGGGGTTACATAAAAGATAGCTATATAAAAGGGTCTTCATAAAAAGGGCAATATAAATGGGGCTACAGAAAAAGGGGTGGGAAATGGTACAATATATGGGTTGGGGTTAGATATGGGGTATTTGCAGGGCTTGCAATTTTTTTCCAGGGACCATGGAAAAGTCAGTCCACAGAAAGTTAGTCCAAAAACGTTGCGGACTACTGTTTTAAAGTATTGCAAGTTTTGTAAGGCAGCCCCGTCAACATTAAGTGCATCTTTCAGGGAGCCTTATGACATGTTAACTGGCAGATCTATTACAAAAGGAACAGATTCCTCACTGTAGACAGCAATGTTTCAATGTAGCTGCATCTCTTTAGTATAATGTAGCAAATTGGTAAAGGTGAGTAAAATGTTTTTGACTAAAGGGAACTGCCTTACAAAGTAGCATTGTTTTCCTTATCCGAACCTGGAAAACATATTTGCATATTTTCCAGAATCCCATAGTGGAGCATCAATGGCTGTTAGCCTCCACATACCTGCAAGGAAGCCTTAATTTGCAAAGTCTCCACAAGGAGAGCTCTTACTACCACATCCTAGTCAAAAGCCTCTCACTAAGCTCAACCAGTTCTCTACATTATACAGAAGAGACACAACCACATTGAAACAGTGTGGTCTACATTTGGCAATATGTTCCTTGTGGAATAGATATATTGGTTTGGCTTTAATTATTTATTTAATTAGGCATCTTGAAAGTCATGCTTGATGTGAAGGGGACTGCCTTACAAAGTAGCTAAGATGTAATATTTTTCTTACATTTTCCTATTCAGGATAGAATATCTACACATTTCCCAGAATCCCCAAGTGGAGCATCAACAGCTGTAAGTCTCCACATGCCTGCAATTAGCAAAGTCTTTGTAAGGAGGTCTTACTATCCATCCTTATATGGAAAAGGTCAGGGTTTTTAAAATTAGTTTGTTTTCTATGTTTGAAAACTTTATTATTTGTAAAATTCCTATTGGAATTTGCTGTATAATGAAATCACAGCTTTCCAATTATGACATCCTCACTGTGGAAGACCTTGAAGTCTTCTGTCATCCTACAGCCTTCTTACTGTGGTCTGATGTGGATGTCAGTTGTGTTACAGAACCAGCACCTATTCTGTGTGAGGGAGGCACATGTAACCTCTCGATTTCCAGCATATGTATAGAGCAAGGTGGAAACTTTTTTGAAGCATAGAACAATACAGTACAAATTATACTTTCTTTAAAGGAAATCTCCCATTACAGTGTGCAAGAAGAAAGACTACCGTGTGCTGGAACTCCCTCTGCTGCCTTGACATTACATGAGGCAGAGGGAGGGGGAAGTGCTGAGGGAACGGGGGGAGGGGGTGAAGTGTAGCTTCAGCACGGAAGCGCTCTGGTAATGGTCCTCAGTGTCTCATTAACTTAATTTTAAAAGCTGATTTTTGTCACTTTTCCTGGAGTAAGTGGTCCTGGTTTAAGTTAGATTTCATTTAATGTAGTATTGTGTCTTTCATTTACATGTAGAAAAAATATATCATATCTTTATATATTAACTTAGTTACATGTTTTAGTGGATTTTTACAAGTAGTGACTTGATGTTTATTTTTCTGCACCAAGCATAAAAATTGGAAAGAATTGCAGAAAAGGATTACATTGTTTAATGAAGGCCAAATAACATTTGCTTGATAATCAACAATGAGCTAAAATATATTTCACATATATTAAGTACAATATTTACAATAAGTGCCTTTTCTATGATGAATTGCCATCTCCAGACATAATAAAATAATATGCTATATGATTGTACTTTACAAGTAAGAACATTAATCCAATTACAGTATCATTGCTAGGGTCACAGAGGATCAATTTACAAAAGCTAAGCTCCAATTTAGTTTAGAGTGATCTGAGTATTGCTGTAGAGCCAACTTCATTTTACAATACAGCAAATCCACAACCTTGATAAATAATTAATACCAAATAATGACATATATAGAACACATTTAATTAGCTTGTACTGTCGATTGGACTGCTGACACATTCCTGACAACAAAATGCCTCAACAAAACATTCCTCCTTTGTACAATATGGTCTGTAATAAACAGATAAAGTATTTCACATGTTCTTTTCTGTCATCGCAGTTGTTATTCATTATTAGCTATATTTAGCTTATAATAAACATTTACAGAACATGTATTTAATTAAATACAATTGAGGTCTTAAAATCTATTTATATGGGATCAGTTGGTCATTTCTGTCTATTTCATTAGAATTCTTGCTGCCAGTGGTAAGGTGTCTCCTACTGGTCCTGGTATCATCATTGCCTAAAAACACCTGTGCTAAGAGCTTTGCACGAGGCAGTCCTGTATGTATTATATTTAAACTGTATTAATTCTATTTTGTTTAAACAAAGATAATGCATCGATAATTGTCTAATGTAAATTAGCCTTCAATCTTATGACTTTATTAATTTTTTTAATTTTAACTCACATTTGGTTAATGTAAAATGTATATTTTCTCTTTCTAGTTTTCCTGTCAGTCTTCTTCCTTTTTTTTCTTGTTTATTAGTCTAATTTTCTTAGGTGCCTGTTGGTCTAAAACTGCTGCCTACTCACAGATTTTTGCACAAAAAAAAGTTGCAAAGGTGGATGTCCTGTTTCTTCCTGCCAAGTTTGCCACCTGAGACCAAACAAACTTTTGCACAGTTTTAGTGCCATCGTATTATAAATTTCTCCCTTAGTCTTCGGTTATTATGCACTTTGATCAATCATTGAGAAGAAAGAATATTGATGGGTTACAATTTCAAGACCCAGACTTTTGTCTATAGCAGAAATGTCCAGACTATGGTATTTTCTGTGGATCTTTATAGTTTAAAAAAATTAAGAACAAATTATTACTTGTTTTAAAGATACCTCACCCCACCTATAAAATACATAAATGAGCACTGCTATGTCACCCCCTCCTCTCAGAGCTTATCTTGTCTATAGCGTTTGTAGCTCCTCTGCACGCTGCTGATGGACAGGAAGTGCCCCTGAATGTAGTGCTCCCTGGCGCTCCCCCTGCAGTACAAGAGAAGCTGTTCATGTGAGAGGAATCTGGCCGACCATAGTCAGGGGTTTATGGTCATATCCAGGGACAACCAAAATGTAAACACCAGGACTGACAGGTTAGAATTATATCAGTGAAATGCTGTATTTTTGTTAATAACAGTGGATTAGATAATGTGTTATTTTGTATATTTAAGAATCTTGTTTTCATGGGAATACCCCTTTAAACTACAAGTACCTTTGTATAGGGTCTGAAATATCCATATTTAGTATTTCCCCTTTTAATCATATGCAAATGTGGAAAAGAGAGTCACTTTTTATTTATAACTAACTAATGTTATCAAGATTGTTTGATGTTGCCCTCTTGTTTCACTTAAAGGGGTTTTCCCATGAACAAAAGTTAGGCCCTATCCACGGGATAGGGCCTAACTTGCTGATCAGTGGGGGTCTCAGTGCTGAGACCCCCACAGATCACGAAAACGAGGGGTTTGTTGAGGTACCACTTACCTCCTCCAGACCCTTTGCCACTCTGTCAGACCGTTCTGCTCCATTAATCTCTATGGAGCTAACAGAGATCGCCAAGCGCTATTTCCATCAGCTCCATAGAGAATATAGCAGCCGTCTGCTCCATTAGTCTGACGGAGTGATGAGGTGTCTGATGGAGGTACGTGGGATCCATCAGACCCCTTATTTTTGTGATATGTGGGGGTCTCAGCACTGATCAGCAAGTTAGGCCCTATTCCATGGATAGGGTCTAACTTTTGTTCATGAGAAAACCCCTTTAAGTATATTTATGACTGCACCCAATACATTTTAGTAAGCAGAATTCATATTGCAAAAGACATCTGCTTTTCAACTGCAGTACAATTTTCAGTGGAGACTGTGTATACTGTACTTTATGTTCAGTGAACCAGTTGGCCACATTCTAATACTATTGTGGCTGGATTAAATTCAGCAGATGCAGTCTATCACTTTAGTTGATGAGTGTTTTTTGCCGCTGTCATAATCTCACTCATAGCACTCAAAGGGTTTATGCCACGTTTTAAAGTTCTACAGGAGAGCGGATAACAGGTTGATGAGTGAAGGACCAACTGCAGAGAGTCCTACCGCTCACAAGAACAGGACCTCTGCAATCTGGAGAATGGGGTACTCATTCTTACTAATGTTTAGATCGACAGCACGAGCATGCATCCTGACACTCGATCAATTCCATGGGAGTATCAGAAATTGCCAATCTCATCAATCTGTGACTACTCCCGTAGATTTGAATAGAGTGGCAGGACGGATGCTCATCCTGCTGCACCAACCAATAGTGAGAACAGGATACCCATTCTCAAGATTGCAGATGTCCCTTTCTCGTGAACATAGGGATCCCAGCAGTTGTTCACTCACTGACTGTCTTGCGGACCTGACCCAAAACTTCATTAGACCAGCATGCAAGAGTCATTTACTCTTAAAATGACACTGGAAAAACTCACCAGTGCAATTTAAATTGCTTTGGACTTTCGTTGGAGGAGCAACTCCCCAAAATGGCAGCACACAGTTCTGGCATGGTAGTGCCGGCACGAGGCCAATTTGGTGCAGTTTGTTAAGAAAAAGAGTTATTCTCAAGAACTGACCTATCAATTGGAGGTTGGACCAGCTGCAAATGCATGGCCCCTCTCTATTTAAGTTTATGGGAGTGCCAAAAATAACCGAGCAGGCCAACATTTTTGAGATGTATGAATCCTGTGGAGCATACATATTTTTCAGAGGAATACCACTTTATTACTACATTTAATATAGGTATTCTAAATATGATTATCTAAAAGAAGCATGATACTGTAGTATAAGTACTGTAGCATAATCAGAACTAATTCATACTAGGTTGTTATCTGGTCTATTTTATGAACATATCCTCTACAAATAGAGGTGATATAAGTAAATGGTACCAGGATAAAATGCTAACTGCTTTCCTCATATGCTGAGATGGAATACATGGTGCTATGGAAACAATCTACACTACAAAGTGTAAAAGCATCATAGAGTAAATGAAGAAATCTTGATGGAAGTGTTATATGTATAGAACCTTCACATGCTGTCTCATAATTCTTCATGTTCAATCAAGCCACACCGCAACATTATACCAGAATAGCCACGACGAGAAAACTTGTATAAAAACCTTCTCATAAACCGAGATTTTGAGGAAGATGGAAAAGAAAAACCTGTTCTTGTGAAATTAGGAGCTAATTATGTTAATCTATTTTGGATGCCATCTGGCTTGGGAAAAGCAAAGAAACCTGACCAAGAAAAAACAATAACTATGGGAAATTCAAGATGATTAGACTTCTGGCTCTATAAGAAGTGACTCTGCCCAGTTCCAATTAGTGCTTTTTTTCACAACAAACATAATTTAATAAAAATAATTCTAACATTTTTGATACAAAATTTATCCCCTATGAGGTAAAAATGACTCTCATTGGTGTTTTGCCTAAGGCTGGCAACACATGCTATGACATTATGTCACTGGGCTTTTGCAGTGATTCTGAGCATGGTAGAACAGTTTTTCCCCTCTGTTTACATAACTTGTCTGGAATGTTAAAGAATTTTCATATAGACAGGGAATAGTATGAAAAAACATACTCAGCTCCCCACAATTTCAGTGCCACAATGGTTTCTGCTGGCACATCTATTAACCATTGCCATGTGCTTAGCTGTCCATACTAGTTAACTGCATTGTTCACATTGTAAACATTGACAGTGAATCTGCAGTACAGAGGGCTTTTGATAACCCATAGCCCCTAGAAAGGCCAACTTACGCTTTGCATGGCAGTGGGAGGAGGAAGTGCTCCTGCAGTCTGGGAAGCTACAGCATGGAGGGGCTCTGGTAATGCCAAGAGGAACTCTTCAGGCTCATTAGCATAATTTTTTTGTTATGCAGAGGTTAACATTTGTGGAGGTCAGAGAGTAGTAACAAAACCCATTTGATTTCAAGTGTTTTAAAGCCCATGTAAAACAATACATAGCTGCTGTAAATATAAGGTCACTGTCAGCTGTGTGTGCTTTATGGGAAAAGACTGCACCAGTCACACCTATGTTTAACATCTGCTCAACTTCTGCCTTTTTGTTAAGTTTTTGCACAGGAAATTCTCAGATACCTCAAACATAAAATTGAGCAAAAACTTTAAAATTGAGCAAAAATGCAGCAATGGACCCACATACACCACCTCCTTTTTGGTGTAGTGTTTCCATTAAATTTGCGTTCTTTTGAAAATTGTCAGTTGATAAATTTGGTGTATTTTTTCCACCATTGCGTGACTTTACAGTTGCGTTTTTTTCTTCCTAAAAAAACTGTTTGCGCAAAAATTTGCAAAAATTATACACTAAGAAGCTACATAGGAATAATGATAAATCTCCCCCATATAGTGAATATGTGAATAAGCACACAAACATATGTACCTGCAAGCACTTTATTGCACTTCTAGCTATGTCCCTTCAATTTAACCTTGGATGTCAAGGTTATAGGCTTAGGGAAAAGATATAAGGGAACAGAATTATATAAAATAACATAACCATCAATCTATGTCCTTTTTCTCATTGGGGGACATGTATCATTTTTTTTTTCCTTTGGTGAATTTTTGAGACATTTGGTGGCTAGTTTTTGCGCCTTTTGTATGATTATGGCTTTTTACTTGTGATGCATGTTCAGTTTTTCCTGAAACAAAAATTTTGGCTTTTCGAGACTTTTTGTTGCAAATGTCTCAAATACCCATGGACCCAAGCCATGTGAGGGGTTTATATGCAGGAGTGTACACCACTGTAAATTTTGGATTGGAGGCTGTGACTTGCATTTTTAAGCACTCTAGTCACACCCCAGAGAGATGACAACATATGAGGCTGCGGTCACAAGTGGTGTTAAGGGCGAGGTCAACGTTGCGTTTTAATTGCATTGATACACATTACAACAGCTGAGGAGAGGTGATTTGCCTAATTACATTACTGTTAACATGCCAAGGGTGGCATTCATTTTCTTGCTAAACATAATTTAAAAATTATGAATAGCAATGAAAGCAATAGTGCTGGACATGGTGCCATCATGGGGGAATTAGTGGGACTCTGCTCATCGGGTCCCACATTTTTCAATCAAAAAAGGGGTCCATAGCAGACACAGAACCTACAACCCCACACCAGCACCTCCCTGCATGGGGGTGCCATCCCAGCACTCATCAGCGTCTTTACGGAGCCCTGAATACTATACACAGGCAGTGATGTTACCACTTCCTGCTTCTTTGTGTGACCTGAAACTCATGTGTTCGGTAGGGGGGAGGGGTGAAATATCCAGTCAGGGGCTCCAAAATTCCTAGTAGAACCCCCAGTACTGGAGACTGCCTATATGTATCCTTGCTGCCTATACTTACTAATATGGGAACCATAAAAATAAATTTCTGGAAAAAAAGAAGTTTGATAGAACCACATAGGATTAAGTGTAATGTTACGGGCATGTATGAGATACTATCAGAGTTACTATCAGTTGGTAACATTGATCTTCATATTTAGTTATCCCTATTCCATCCTGCACAGTCCTCTTCTCTATCCGACAATAGAGTCCTCTCTTACCTGTCTGCTCTTTTAGTTTCTTACTTGTCCTTGACCCTTATAAATAGTTTACACAGTTACAGTTACAATAAGTTGCAGCAGCTTCCATGCCCATCTGTGATCGTCTGATCTGTCCTTGGTCTTCATCTTGGTGAATTCCTCAGAGGTGATAATTCTTCTCCATCAGGTACAAAACATCATGTCAACGTCTGCCATACATAACTTATTGCTGCACAGTTTACTGCCTGGTGTCTTTGCAGCACATCTTAAAAACAGAAGACATGTCTTGGGGTCCTATCATATCTTCAATAAGAACCTGGCCAAAATAAGGTCTGACTGCACTACACTTAGTACACACAGTTTATGAAATTATATGGGCTGCTAATGGGCATCAACCATCAGTCCATGGAACTGTTTCGGTATATAAAGAAAGGGCATATTTGCTGCAAAAAAAGACTTTCGAAAATATTTAAATGAGCCGGAGGCACTCTGGTTTACGCCCCCCTACCTATTTAATCCTACCTCCTGCTCCCAACAGAGGAGCTAGGAGCCGACTGATGACTCCAGAGACCCAGGGTGTGGAGAGAGTGGGGCATGTGTTCTCTCCCAGCCTCTCGGCCTGGAGCAGGAGGTAGGCGAGAATTAAGCATTAATTAGAACCTGGCGATGCCCTTTCTTTTTTAACTAAAAACTGTTCTAAATAGTTCATAAAGAAACCATCATGTAATGCTGGACATGCTACCATCAGTTAAATTGCTTAAAATTAAGTGTCACTAACTAACTAATAAGCTAAACTAAAGCTAAAACTAACTAAAAAGCTATACAGTCAGAATACCTATGAGATCCATTCCAATGACTATCTCATCCCTGCTATTTATCTTCCTTTTTATTTTTACATATTTGCTACTAAGAGTTACTGAATAGTTTACAAATGTGTAATGTAAACAGCTTCAAAGATTTGATAGCATCAGGAAACTGGATTTATTCTAAAAGCAATGCTATCCCTATGCTCTGATAAGCGGAAACAGCTTAATACTTACTTTCATGCTTTCACTTCTGTGATAAGCTTTCATATCTATATAATAGGATTCTGTTTCTTTATGGAAGAAACATATATATAAAGAAGATAACTTAGATTTTCATCCTCTAAATTTCATTGATATCCACTCATGATATAGTATATGCTATGACAATTCTCAAAGATAAGCTCCTTGTAATATATAATTACATGGCAGAGGTTTTTAGACAGGACAAAGATACTGCAGTTCTATGCCCACAGAAGCAAGAATGTTGTTGTAGTAGCTGATGTTATACCATCATTGTGTCTAGTGATTTATTCCTTTTCATAATATATTGATGCGGCTAACCACAATGGATCTTAGGCTGCAGTGTACAAGCTTGTGGTGTTTGAGGGGAACATAATAAATTATTTCTACAGTGTCTTCAGGATCAAAGAGCAGGAAAGGAAAACTGCCAGTGAGTATAACACAAAGAGAAATGTTCCTACTGTGGTAAATCCCACACACATACTTACTCTATGTGTATTCACAGCAAGATCCCTGTCTGTCTCCACCATTATATGACGGTTCCTTTGTTAAAAGATCAGTTATAAAGGGGAAAATTAATTTACAATTATCAGAGAAAATCAGAGAAGGTAACATTGGTAAATAGAGATGAATGGAAAACCCTGTTTGGGTTGAGATACTAAACATAGACCCCACACCAATGCCAGCATCTGTCACAGGTGTTAACTATTTAAAAGCTGCTGGCACGTCACCATTTTGGGGAGGATTGTTACACCGGATGATGTTAAAAAGTTAGTATGCGCAATCAGTGCTAACACCAATCATGAGTGTTAATGACTGGGACTTTAAGCCAAACTCCCAATCATCCGCTCATCACTATAACACATAACATCTATTGGTATTTGGGACCGACACTCATTTGCGTAAAAAAAACCCTCTGTAGCTAGTCAAATGAAAATGTGACAGAATTCTCAAAAAGTTATTTAAATTCACAGAATTAAATTAGATCTGCAGAAGCAGCGGCTGTGCTATGGGCAGAGGTGTGAGTTGGTCATTTATAGATTAGAAAAAATTAAAGGGGTTGAAAAAACAAACAGGTTGGTATCACTGTGTCTGCAGATGCCGTGAGCTATGATGACACCATGCCTAACTGAGTATCATTACTGAAGCCAGGGAAGAAGAGGAAGCCACAGGACAGATGGCAGTCAGGAGGTAAGTAAGGGTTTAATATTTTTTAACTGGTCACTTATGGTCATTAATGAGGGGTGCTGGGATTAACATTCATTAGGGGGTGTTGTAAGACATTTTAATGAGTGGGTGCTGCTGAGCTGTTTATTACATAATGGTGTTTGCTGTGATTAATTTTAATAAGGTGCTGCTGTGGTACTTTTTAATCATAGGTGCTGGTGCAGTGTATGAATTGATGAGCAGTGTGATGGTGCAGCAGATGAATTGTTAAAGGGGGTGCTGGCTCAGCATATAAATTGATGAGTGAGAGGCTAGTGCTGTAAATAAATTAATTAGGGTAAGTATATGAATATGTGTATGTGAAAAGTGCTGTAAATACATTGGTGGATACTCTATGTAAATATTCTTTAGTGGGTAAAATGTGAATATACTTATTCACGGATAATATTTAATAATTTATTGAGGGAATATATTATACACCATAATATTGTGGGGGCAGTGTATTATTGTAGTTTATGTAGGGAACATTTGTAAGGAGTATGTTTTATATAGCAGCACAGTATGGGTCATTGTTGTTATCCAGGAAACTCTATACTGTAAGTGTCTTTTTAAAAGCATGCAGTGTGGCTGAGAACTGCAGAAACCTAGCTAGCAAATCCTGAAGTGATGTCCAGGGGGAGTCACTGTGAGGTTCTATACCTGTTGCAGAAGTGTCACCTGTGAAAAGTCCACCAGCATGTACACTAGGTTTGTTGTGACCAGCGTAGAGGGAGAAGGGAGCAGTTGTGATTGATTTAGTGCTATCCCTGCTATATGTATCTCAGCCCTGATATGCAGGACATTTATTTCTGCTAGATTGATATATGTGCAGTGCATACATTGCTGCTATATTTGTATAATATTCAAAACAGTTACATATTTATGTGAATGGGTGCATGTAGTCTATATACAGATTGTGTTGCAGATATATTATATATGTGCATTCTTAAGAACAATGTGCTGAATGCAGACATCAGTGAGGGTTATGATATCACTGTGGATATGCACAGAAAAAGGGATGGGGACAGAGAGAAACAGCGCTACCTAGTGAGATATTATCCTTGGTTAGTTCCGGGGTGCTCTTGAGGAAGAGGTGCTCTTGTGTGAGATTGGGTACTCACCTTTGCTGGTTGTGCTAGAAGGATATGTGATAAGTAACCGCTGCCGCGTCCCCAACCTCGCCCCAAGGTTGGGTAACAAGGGCATATAGCAAATGGTCTGGAGGGTAGGTCACTGGTTGTGCCACCCTATGTGTAAAAATGGGACGTCAGAAAAGCGCTGGTCATCAGGGGTAAGAGGTTTCCTTTTATTCAGAGATATTTTGGAAAACGCATTTCGCACTCCAACGAGTGCTTCCTCAGGTCTAATACAATACACAAATAAATTAATTTTAATATTTATGATAAGTTAAAAAAGAGAATAGCATGCAGAGGCTCGGTATACCAAAAGGAATAAAACATAGGCTTTAAAAAGTTCATATAAGTTAGAAAATGGTACATTTGAGGAAAATACATATTCCTATGGCCTCCTCTGAGGTAATTGGTGATCACATTGGAAGTGGAGGAGACAGATAATACATGATAAAATATTTTTTTTTTTCATATATATATACACATATATACATATACATATACACAAACACATACATATATATACATATAGATGAATAAACCTATAGGCAGAAAACGACCAAATAGATAAATAAATAAATAAACCAATATCTGTGCTTTAAAATAATAGAATATTATATAGTACAACATAATAATAAATATAATGACCTGTGACAAAGAGTATGCATCAGATGGCTTAAAGATTGTCACGGGTGGACCTGTGTGCTCACCTGTGCCTCTCGCTCCCCGCAGGCGCCGCGCCAGCACGTCTCACCTCTCCCCGCTCCCCGCTCCCGAGTCCCGGCCTCGCTCCGTGTGTGCGCGGTCCCGCGCCTTAGGGCGCGCGCGCGCCACTTCTAGGAAATTTAAAGGGCCAGCGCGTCATTGATTGGCGCTGGTCATTTCCCATGAGGCTATTTATATCTGCGTCTCCCAACTTACCCTGCCGGATCTTTGTGCCTCACAGCCTTAGAGAAAGCTCTGTTGCGATTTGCCTGCGTTCCAGTTTCTCCTGCGTTCCAGTGCCTCCTGCGTTCCAGTGTCTCCTGTGTTCCTGTGTCTCCTGCGTGCCTGACTCCCTCCGTGATCCTGTGTTGCCTGACCACCTCCGTGTTCCCGTGTACCAGTGTCCCTCCATGTTGCTGTCGTGTGTTCTGTGTTCCCGTACCCTTCTGCTTGGACCTCCTGTTGCAGACACCGGTTTGGATTCTGACGTTGCATCTCTGCCGCCTGCCCTGACCCTGTGCCTGGACTGTGACCTCGAGCTTGACTGCTGTTTCTGTACCTCAACCTTGGCCGCCACTGCAGACAAGTCATGCCTGAGGAACGACCTGGTGGTACCACGCCGCAGCTTGTCTAACCCGCTTTGCGGCGGGCTCTGGTGAAAACCTGGTACCACTTAGACTCCGGTCCCAGGTAGTGGCTTGAGTCATCGTCTGCAGTGGTCCAGCGGATCCACATCCCGCAAGCCTGACAAAGATGAGGGGCCCTGGAGTTGTGTTTAGCTGAGGGCCAATAGTCTATGTAGCTGGTTGTGATGGATGTCTGTATGGAGGGCTGGAGAGACTCACCTAGGCTTGTTGTGCTGGAGTGGTGATCTTGGTTCCCCTATTTTGGCGGAAATTTATTGGTGTAAGCGTCTAAATAAAAAAAAAAAAAGGAATTGTTTCTAAATAAAGAGAAAGAGAACAAAGAAAAAAAATGGAATTGGAGGGTGATGCTGCTGTGTCTAAATAAAGAGTTAAAAAAAAAATTTGGAAAAAGGGAATAACATAAAATAAACTAAAATAATAAAAATAAAAAATAATAAATGAATACATTTTTGGAGAGGAGGGGAAGGGGGAGAGGTCTGATTAGATGAAGGATTATTATCTGGGGCTGGGATGAATTCAATGGATGATAGTCTCAGTAACTTCATTTAGACCTGTGGGGCTTAAGGTGTTAAGTTTTAAAATCCAAAAGACCTCTCTCTTGCAGAGTTTCTCATATCTGTTGTGGACGTCCTCCATAATATGGTCGATAGGCATGATTGTAAGCAAGTTCTAGTTCTTGGCATGTCTCATGAAATAATGCTTAGACAGCCCATGCAGTTGGAAACCCTTCTTTATGTTTGCCCTGTGGCCATTGATCCTTCTATTCAGGGCCTGTGTCGTTCTCCCCACATATTGGAGTCCACAGGGGCATTCCAGGAGATATATGATAGGTTGATGTTTTGTTTTGCATAGGGTCATTGTAAAATTATAGTTTTTACCAGTAGGATTCGGGCAATGTAGATCGACGCTGTAAGGTTTCAGGAAATCTATACAATACTAGGCTTCAACATTGGTGTGGATGTGACAGGCTTTATAGGGTGCCTTGTTAAGTCACAGTTCTTCTCACATGCAGAATTGCAAACTATTGTTCTCCATTATGGCACACATCTGCCAAGTGGCCAACAATTGATCAAAATTGATTGGATTTTTTTTGATCATTGTAAAACTTTTGTTAAAAAAAACTGAACAGTGGTCAGCAATATTATTCGGCCCAGTCTTAAAGGAACCTAACCACTAAAGTGGTCGGGTTTATACATATATACTAGAGCACCAGTCAGGGTGAGCTGGTGCCAGAGCATATTTTTTTAAGGAACAAAGCCCCGCATCTTAGAATTATAAGTTTATTAACTTATAACTCGGACGCACCACATTGGGCCGGCGTCACCATGCGCGCGCACGTGCGCGCGCCGAGTTGAAGTGCATGGAGAGCCGGTGCAGTCCCGAGCTCTTCGGCACACGCGCGCCGCGCAATTAACACGGCCCCGGTTCCCCGTGGTAAGTGCGCAGGCTGCGAGGGTGCCAGAGAGCTCGGTGAACGTCACGGCTCTCTGCACTTCAGAATCGGCGCACGCACGTGGCGCTCAATGGGCGTCGAGCCAAGTGCGGTGCACAAGTTATAAGTTAATATAACTTATAATTCATGAAAATAGGGCTTTGTTCGCATTAAACAAAAAGATGCTCTGGCACAGACTCACCCTGAGCTGGTGCCTCTGTATGTGTGATAAACCTACCACTTTTAAGTGGTGGTTTCCTTTAAATGAATACTTTGTAGAGCACCTTTTGCTGCGATTACGCTTGCAAATCATTTGGGTATCTGGTACCTCAGTTTTGCAACATTGGAAGAGACTCTTGCTCAATTCTCTGGAAAAACAGCTCGAGGCTCAGGGGTTGGATGGGGCATTTGTGAGCAGCAGTTTTAGCTCTTTCACAGATTCTTTCAATTGGATTCAAATCTCGACTTTGAATTGTCCATTACAAACACTGGAACATTTATTTGTGAACCTTCCATTGTATGATTTTGCCTTATGTTTGTATCTTGTTGTTGAAGATTAAGATCTCCATCCCAGTCTCTCATTCCAGTGTTTTGCACCAGAGTATCGTTGACATGTGGCAAAAAATACATATTGGTTTTATCTGACCGGAGGGAGCACCTTCACATGTCTGTGTATCCTGTGTTGGTGGCAAAACTTAACAAGACTTTTATGGATAATGAGAGAAATATTTTTTTGCCACTTTTCATAAAGTCCAGATATGTACAGTGTCAACATCATGGTTGTCCACTCCGCTTGTAGCAGTTAATCCAGAGTTATCATTGGGTTCTTGCTGATCTCTAATACAGCTTCTATCCTTGTTTGGATATAAGTTGAGGGAAGCCGGGTTGGTTAGATTGAAAATATTGATACTTCTTCCATTTCATAATTCGCTGGTGGGATATTTAAGTTGTGAAATCTTTGTTGTAGTCCTTTAAACTCATCCACAAACAGTATCCATGATTGCCTGTGGATGTTCCTTGGTCTTCAATGGGGGAACCTGAGACTGAATCAACCGAGCAGGTTGTATTTATGGAGACTTGATACCACAGGTGTATGTATATTTATCATCATCATCATTAGTACAACATAGATCATTCAGAGATCTCACTGGTGAGTTTGCTGCAAGATAGTAAAGGGGCGCTCGAAAATCTTGCAATGCCCCATTTTTATAATTTTTATTTACAAAAGTTTAAATGTCCAATAAATTTCATTCCACTCCCACAATTGTGTCCCATGTTACTGATCCCACCAAAATGACAATTTACAATATATAATATATAGAGTATATATAATATATATATAATATGATATATATTCGATATAGTATATTAATTTAATCAGTTTATGGGCTGGTAAAATTAAAAATTTATTACCAATTATCACAATTTCCTCGGTAGTGGATGCGGGTACACCTGTGTCTGCGCAGCGGTTCCCATTTCCCCTGCCTCACTTACCTCTCCTGGCTCCGGCCCGTAACCTGGCTCGGGTGTAGGCCCCATGCTTCTTCCCTGCAGTTGCCGCTCCCCCAGTAAAGGGGGGGGGGGGCTTGGACTCTCCACAGCCTTAAAGGGCCCAGCGTCCTCCTTTGCTCTGGCATTCCCGGCGGTATAAGCTCGGCAACTCCCAGATCCCCATGCCGGATTTCAGGTCATTACTGGAGTGAAAGAACCTTCCTAACGCGAGTGGAAGCGTTTCCATACGCCCTCCTTGTTCTCTGTGTTACCTGAGTTCATCTGGTTTTCCCATATTCCTCTGGTTTCCCGTGTTTCTCTGTGTTCCCGTGTTCCACTGAGTGCTCCCGTTTCCTCTCGTAGTAGTCCCGTGTTCTTCGATCCCGATTCTGCTGCGGAAGGCCTGTATTCAGTGGCGGTATGTAATCCGTGGGAGTCGCAGTAATTATGGCGGTCCTGTTATCGTGTGGTGGTCCTGCAATCCGTGTGATCCGGTAATCCTGGTGGCGGTCCTGTAATCTGTGGCGGTCTGCAAAAGCCGGTGTGGTGAGTCCGGTATCATAGTGGTCTACCGTCTATCCAGGTGTCTGCATGGATCGAGTCTGCCAGCCGTCTTCTGAGGTCACTGACAGCCAGTCCTTCGGAGTGCGCCAGCCATCCTTTCGAGTCCTGCCAGCTTGTCCTTCGAGTCCTGCCAGCTGTCCTTTAGGAGGTCCTGCAGCCGTCATTCCGAGATCCTGTCATCTGAGGTCCTGGTCTTCCGAGCGGATTTCCGGGTCCTGCCTTCCCATTGTTCTGCCTTTCTGTGGTCTGCCTCCGTGGTCATGCCTTCCCGATGTCCTACCTTGGCTGCCAGCGTGCGGCCTAGAGGGACCAGTGGAGCGACGGTGAGTCCCCGCCGCAGCATGGCCATCCATCTTCGGCGGCGGGCTCTGGCGAAGACCAGGAGTCCACTTTAGACTCCAGCATCCCGGGTTGCAGCTGGCACGTTATCTCCCACGGTGGTCCAGGGAGTCCACAGACTTGTCCCAAGGGCTATTTCCCTAGATTGTTCTGACAAGTAAGATCCGGCTATGGAATCCGCCAAGTCTTGTACCTACAAAAGCCATGGACGTGTCGAGGATCTTACAGTACTGGCAGGCCCTTACCGCACATATGCCCGCAGTACCCAAGAGATTGCTGCGCAGAAAGAACTCCGTGGACAAACTCGATCCCAGCAGCAGGCTCCAGCGATTCCCCTCCCATGCTTCAGTCACCCACTCTTATTTTGGCAGAGAGACCATTGCAGATTCCAAAGCTGCTCCCGGATCCGCAGGCCTCCGCAGCTTGCCAGTGCTGCTCGGCGCCGTCTCAGAAGTCGCCTAGCTCGCGCACGCTTGTCAGTTGCTTGCTCCGGCTTTTCCAGAAAGCCGCCGGTGACTCCGCGAGCTTCCCACGGCTGCACCTGGCCTCCCTGAGGCCACTCAGAGTCTACACCGTCTCCCCGAAGGCTCTGCTTCAGGTCTCCACCGGCCCCACATGAGGCCCCTCCAGAGTCTCCACCAGCCTCCCTGAGCCCTCCGAGTCTCCACTGGCATCCCCTGAGGCCGCTCAAGACTCCACACGCCTCCCCGAGGCCACGCCAGAGTCTTCACTGGCTCCCCTGATGGCCGCTCGGGGTGTGCCTATAGCCAAAATTTCAATCAATACATAAAAACATAAGTCCAGCCAGGTTACAGGGTACAAGGTCAATCATATCATGCTCAAGTTTCAAGCAGAACTTGCTCTTATCATGGCTGAGTACGCCATGATACCAACTTAAACAATCCTTTAAGTCTCTAGCTGCTGTACTCTGATAATCAGACTGTGCAGAAAGACTGGAATGGACTTCACACTGTCCTGAATAAAAACACATTCAATAAAATCCACTTTGTGGTAGTACGATATCGAAATAATCATAAAAGAGCCTATGACCAAAAACATAATGTGCCTGGGGAATAGTTTAATGTCCAGCCTGAGGAGTTTCAGCATTTTGAAGGATTACAATGATGTAATGGGCACCAAATGTGCACACAACCCAAAAAGGATCTTCTTAAATTGTGACTTTTTATGACAAAATTCAGACAGAAGTTCTGCAACTTACTGTGGTTGCAAGCTTAAGAGAGGCAGATATGCACCAGATTTATGTGGTGAGGATGTAGATGAAGGTTGTAGTTATTTGAAGAAATGAAAGAATGTGAGATCTACAAATTATATAAAACTGACTTTTACCAGATATGATTAAAAGTGTATTTTGCAAAATAAAAAATATTGAATATTTGCCATTGTAGTAAATTTATGTTCTCACTAAGTTCTCTGAAATTTATTCAGTAGGAAATGTTGTAGCGGTTTGCGTGTATTGCGGGCATGGTTGTGGACATGTATAGATTGAAAATCCATATACGCGCATACGGGTTAAATCAATGCTAGGAAGTCTCAACTGTTGGCACAAAAAAAAATCTAATCATCCTCTTCACTAGATAGAGTGTAAAAAATAAATGGAACAAAAAAACTGCCCCAAATCCATCCATAAAATATTAAGAAAGCAGTTGTTCCGGAATTGTATGAAAAAAATAGGGCCAACTAGCTAAATGCAACTTGTCGCGTGTCTTGCAAAGTCATACAAACTGGGATAAAAATTATCAAAATGGTGCAATGAAGGACAATCAACTTGCCCACAACCTAAAAAAGACACCGTTCAGCTAAATATGCTCAAGTAGTAAGAACGCGTGATAGAATAAAAATATCTTAATTTAATAGCCACTGGATTGGACTTATCCAAGCATATTGGGGAAGATACGCAATGTTGAAAGCCATAAAAAAGTATATTTTTGTGATTTCACCGCATTGGATTTTTTTTTCTCCTTCTGCTAATTACATGCCATAGACAATATAAATATTGTCACTAGAAGTGCATTGTTATCCAGACTCTGTACAATGGAAAAGAAAAAGCATGGAGGGGAGCAAAAAGGGTGAACTGCAAAATGCAAAAAGAACATAGCAGGAAGGAGGTTTATTAGGTGTTATAAAAGTTGCGTACAGCATTTATCGCATGGATAATGATTTTGTGTTAGGGTATTATATCCATAAATAAGGACATACAAATAAATTATATTCCACATTGTGGAATGATGTCACTCTGGTAATCATAGGAACAA
Organism: Engystomops pustulosus; assembly: GCA_019512145.1. Lineage (NCBI taxonomy): Eukaryota > Metazoa > Chordata > Amphibia > Anura > Leptodactylidae > Engystomops > Engystomops pustulosus. The sequence continues at coordinate 94,631,826 of CM033644.1, forward strand.
TACCAGGGCATGCTTGAATTCACTAGGCAAGCCTCACCCAGGTGTATTACAAATGAGAAGGATGTATATAGTGGCCACTTCCAGTCCAGTTTGAGGACATTAGCTGGGCTGGCTGGTCGTGATCCACAGTATGGGGGATGGCACCACAATTCTGGTGGTTTGGCAACAAAGCACTGTCAGAAATGCCTTGCACCGCTGGATCAAGGCGGTATACTTTTTGGAATTGTCCGATTTAAGGGGCGTGCCTTTAGGAGATGGGTGTGGCCGTATGAGTAAGGGCATAACTTGTGGGAAATCATCGTACTCACAAAAAATTTGGTGAAGAGTTAGGCCAACTAAAAGTAGTCTAAAGTAGGAATCGACAGTACTGTATGCCCACATAAATCATCCTCACAGTGAGACCTGAGACACATTGTTAAATCCCCCAAATATGTCATTATTTCTTGCTTCCTCTCTTAGGTGCTCGAATCAGTTCATTGTCCTCAGTAAACCTTGTGCGTGTGATATTTTTTCAGATCTCTGGTACAATTTAAACAATTTTGCTACAAAAAAGTCATTTGTTATTTCAGATTTTAGTATTTAAATTTTTAGTACCTACACAGGAGTCTTTTTCTGTAAGGCTGAAATGATAGCCTCGCTAGGTTTATAAACATTCCTTGTTTGCAGGAGTTGAAATTTAGAACATATGTTGTCAAATCCCCTCTTTAATAAAAATGTAATAATGTTTCTTCTTTCAAATTTTTACAGTATTGTAGAAAAAATGATAGCAACTTTTAAAAACAGGATTATCTAGGAATTAAGCGTTTCATTAGAATTTGTACTGTGTTTTTGTAATTATAAATTGAAAAGGTTAAAAATTCACATACAGAGCTAAATTCTTTTTGAAAAATTAACCCCTTTCTCACCAGGTCTTAACAGACTTAATTTTCCGGAGCATTTTAGTGAATTTACTACGTAATAGTCTACATACCCATAATAAATACATTAAAAGATTTTGTGGCCTTTTTTTGGACACATAGGACTAGGTAAAAATGAATTTTTATGATATTTTTTCATTGTTAGGTTCTGGGGGTTAAGTTACAAACATAGAAGAAAGATTTTTTTTGTTATTATTTTTCAATTTAACTCAAAAAGACCATTATATGAATTCCCTAGTGTTGATGGGTGTTCTGATATATAATATGTATAGTATCAGCCAAATGGGGCGATACGGCAATGTTTATATGTGTAGAAAGTGCTATTTTAGGTCCCTGGGGGACCATTTTCACAATTTTGTTTCGTACAAGTTTCCACTGTAACTGGGGCTCCCTGTAGGACCAATTCTGGGTCAGAGCTGTACTAGGTAGCAACAGGCCATTCAGCTTGCTTAAACCCTGCTGTTCATGCATAGTGCTACTTGAGTAAAGTAAAGAGAAGGAGAAGTGGTAATAAACTACTTCTGCTACACCACAGGGTCTTCGGCTGTATCTGGTGAATATACAGGAAAAAAAAAGTGCCGCTGAATGGGGGCTCGCTTGATAACAACCAAGGGAAACAAAAGTGTTGACAATTTTATGATAAAATCACAATAAAATCAATAAAATGTATAGTATAACATACTCATACTTATAATAATAATAATTAATTAATGGTCCTATTTACGCGTTTCGGGTTCAAGAGACCCTTTCTCAAAATCAGGACAAGAAATAAATAGTCAGTAAAAAATTGTGTCTAAATACACTCATAAGAGAACATACCTGGAAGCAAAGATGTAGGGATTGGTTACCAAATTGCGTAACAGGCCAGGAAGTAAGAAATGGCGTGGATGTGATCGTCAGTGGCGGTTGTTTACCAGTGTGCGATGCGCACTAGGTGTCAGTATAGTCACCCATGACGTAGGGCGCGACGGCGGTATCGCAAATATCGCACGGCGCAGCGCCATCTAGGTGAGTAATGTGTTGTCTCGTAACAGAGTACACGCGGCACTTGCGTAGTGGTTTTTCTGAAACGTCAGTTGCTTCATAGTAATCGCAACAGGCTGCGCTCTACGCAGAGGCAATAGTGGATAGAGGGTAAGTAGACTGATATGTGGACAATGGATATATATGCAAGGAGGCCTATATGTAGAGACAATTGGTAAATTATAGATAATCGTATCAATGGTAATATAATAATATAATAAGAGGAAAAACAAAATTAAAATTAGAGATGAATTGTCCATAAACAAAGATATTCACCAGCGTAATATATATACAATGTGATCAGGAGAAAACAGTTATACATAAAAGGTTTATTTGATAAATAATTAGTATAGATGAGAATGATGACATTTTATAAAACACATTCTCCAAAACCCTCATTTAGTCCCGTAGGGTTCAGACTCTGCAATTTGTAAATCCAGAACATCTCTCTAACGTTTAAGGTGGTTAAATCTTGAGGGATGGATGGCTCCTATGTTCTATCTGTATTAGACTGAAATCTCTATAGCTTTTATTTTGATGTGTGCTGCATGTGGGACACACTATTTAATAACATACCGGCTTTCAATATTAGATCTTGTGCTTATCGAACGTTCCTCAAGGGCTGTATAGTGCGCCACATACTGCAATTTGCAAGTGCTTCTATAAGGGTGATAACATATTTTGAACTGCAATTGATAAAGTTTTTAATCTGAAATAATCTCCCGTTACAGTTAGGACATAAATGGTAGGTTGGTCTGTGCTTCATAGTTTCACAACATTACAACGATTATGGCCACAACGATGGCTACCATCACTTTTGGAAAAAAGGTAGATACTGTGCTCGTCTTTGATTCAGGTCGAAGGCGGCTAGGCGCCAATATATTCTTGAGTGTACGTGACCTGCGAAAAGTTAGTTTAGGTTTTGATTGGAGAATTTGTTTTTGAAAGGGATCAAGTAAAAGTATTCCCCAGTGCTTATTCATAATTTCACGTATTCTAGAACTGTCATTTGAGTAGGTTGTGATGAAATTTACACTATTCTTACTGGATTCTAGCTTTTCTTATTTAGCCGTGGGTATTAGACACGCTTCCTGGCTCAAAGCGCCAGCTCTCACCTTTGCTGTTGAGATGAGGGTAGGGGGATACCCTTTAGCCCTAAACTGATTAGTGAGAATATCACTCATATCATATTGCACCTTATTCTTTTATATTGTCCGTAAGGGACATTTGTGAGCCACTTTTTGAAATGGCTACTGGAGAACCCTAAATAACTATTACTGTCAACCCTCTTAAAAAAGGTTTTTGTTTTGATATGACCATCAGGGGTGTGAGATATTACTATATCGAGGAATTCCGCATTGTTAGGTGTAATTTCTCTAGTAAATTCTAGTCCCCAACTATTTTCATTTATATCCTTTACAAAATTAAGCGCTTCCTCCTTACTTCCATTCCAAATAATAAAGGTGTCATCTATAAATCTTTTATAGAGCACACATTTACTGTATAAGCTATGCTGATAGATGATTTGCTCCTGAAATAGGCCAACATATAGATTAGCGAAGCTGGGAGCAAATTTGCTCCCCTCTCTTCTGAAGATAGATCTTATTCAAGAATATAAAGAAGTTATGTTTCAAAATAAAGGAAATGGACCTCAGTAGAAAGTTAATCTGCTCCTTAGGAATGGAGGGGTCATTATGTAGGAAGTGAGAGACGGCATGTATTCCCAGATCGTGGGGGATTTTGGTGTATAACGATGTTATGTCCATTGTGATGAACAGATAAGAGTCAAACCATAATTCTTTGATCACATGTCGGATGAGGTCAGATGTATCAAGGAGATGTACCAGCCAGAAACCTGGTCCTTCTCCCACAATCAGAGTGGAAGCAGGAGAAACTGCAGTGGCGCCAAAATATGTTTGTCTGCACACCTATCTTTGCAACAGGGGGGTCTGCTGACCCCAGTGGTGTAGCATGACTCTTATGGGTCCCAATGTAAACTTTATGTCAGGGCCCCACATATCATAACCTTTGGGCTGGAGGGTAGGTCACTGGTTGTGCCACCCTATGTGTAAAAATAGGACGTCAGAAAGGCGCTGGTCATCAGGGGTAAGAGGTTTCCATTTATTCAGAGATATTTTGTACAACGCGTTTCGCACTCCAACGAGTGCTTCCTCAGGTCTAATACAATACACAAATAAATTAATTTTAATATTTATGATGTTAAAAAAGAGAATAGCATGCAGAGGCTCGGTATACCAAAAGGAATAAAACAAAGGCTTTAAAAAGTTCATATAAGTTAGAAAATGATTCACCTGAATCAAAGACGAGCACAGTATCTACCTTTTTTCCAAAAGTGATAGGTAGCCATCGTTGTGGCCATAATCGTTGTAAGTGTTGTGAAACTATGAAGCACAGACAACCTACATTTATGTCTAACGTAACGGGAGAGATATTTCAGATTAAAAACTTTATCAATTGCAGTTCAAAATATGTTATCTACCTTATAGAATGCACTTGCAAATTGCAGTATGTGGGGCGCACGATACAGCCCTTGAGGGAACGTTTCGATAAGCACAGATCTAATATTGAAAGCCGGTATGTATTAAATAGTGTGTCCCGACATGCAGCCACACATCAAAATAAAAGCTATAGAGATTTCAGTCTAATACAGATAGAACATAGAGCCATCCATCCCTCAAAGATTTAATCACCTTAAACGTAGAGAGATGTTCTGGATTTACAAATTGCAGAGTTTGAACCCTACAGGACTAAATGAGGATTTGGAGAATGTGTTTTAAAATGTCATCATTCTCATCTATACTAATTATTTATCAAATAAACCTTTTATGTATAAACTGTTTTCTCCTGATCACATTGTATATATAATTACGCTGGTGGAATATCTTTGTTTATGGACAAATTCATCTCTAATTTTAAATTTTGTATTTTCCTCTTTATTATATTATTATATTACCATTGATACGATTATCTATAATTTACCAATTGTCTCTACATATAGGCCTCCTTGCATATATATCCATTGTCCACATATCAAGTCTACTTACCCTCTATCCACTATTTGCCTCTGCGTAGAGCGCAGCCTGTTGCGATTACTATGGCAACATGAACGTTCAGAAAAACCACTACGCATGCGCGTGTACTCGTTACGAGACAACACATTACTCACCTAGATGGCGCATGCGCCGTGCGGTATTTGCGATACCGCGCGTGCGCCCTATGGTGGTGACTATAGTGACACCTAGTGCGCATGCGCACACTGGAAACACTGCCACTGACGATCACATCTGCGCCGTTTCTTACTTCCTGTGCCTGTTACCGCAATTATGGTAACCAATCCCACTACATCTTGCTTCCAGGTATGTTCTCTTATGAGTGTATTTAAGACACAATGTTTTACTGACTAATTTATTCTTGTCCTGATTTTGAGAAAGGGTCTCTGAACCCGAAACGCGTAAATAGGACCATTAATTAATTATTTATTTATTAAGTATGATGTATGTATCTATACAATTTTATTGATTTTATTGGATTTTATCAATAAATTGCAACAATCTTTTGTTTCCTTGGGTTGTTATCATAGCGCCCCATTCAGCTCACTTTTTTCCTGTATATTCACCAGATACAGCCGAAGACCCTGTGGTGTAGGCAGAAGTAGTTTATTACCACTTCTGCCTTCTCTTTACTTTACTCAAGTAGCACTATGCAGTGAACAGCAAGGGTTAAGCAGAGCTGATGGGCCTGTTGCTACCTAGTACAGCTCTGACCCAGAAATTTGTCCTACAGGGATGCCCCAGTTACAGTGGAAAACTTGTAAGAAAAAAAATTGTGAAAATGTCCCCCAGGGACATAAAATAAAAGCAGCTTTCTACACTATATAAAACATTGCCGTAGTCGCCCCATTTGGCTGAGACTATACATATTATATATCAGAACAGCCATCAAACACTAGGGAATTCATTTATAATGGTCTTTTTGAGTTAAATTGAAAAAATAATAACAAAAAAATCTTTCTCTCTATGTTTTGTAACTTTAACCCCCAGAAGCCTAAAAATGAAAAATAGTCATAAAAAAATTCATTTTTACCTAGTCCTATGTGTCCAAAAAAAAGCCACAAAATCTTTTAATGTATTTATTATGGGTATTAGACTATTACGTACGTAAATTCACTAAAAATGCTCCGGAAATTAAAGTCTGTTAAGACCTGGTCAGAAAGGGGTTAAATTTTTCAAAAAGAATTTAGCTCTGTATGTGAATTTTACCTTTTCAATTTAGAATTACACAAAACACAGTTACAAATTCTAATGAAACGCTTAAATCCTAGATAATCCTGTTTTTAAAAGTTGGCTATCATTTTTCTACAATACATGTCAGAAATTTGAAAGAAGAAACATTATTAACATTTTATTAAAAGAGGGGATTTGACAACATAATGTTCTAAATTTCAACTCTGCAACAACAAGGAATGTTTAATAACCTAGCGAGGCTATCATTTCAGCCTTACAGAAAAAGACCTCCTGTGTAGGTACTAAAAATACTAAATACTAAAAATCTGAAATAACAAATGACTTTTTTGTAGCAAAATTGTTTAAAAATTGTACCAGAGATCTGAAAAAATATCACAGCACAGGTTTACTGAGGATCAAATGACTGATTCGAGCACCTAGAGAGAGGAAGCAAAGAAAATAATGACATATTTGGGGGGATTTAACAATGTGTCTCAGGTCTCACTGTGATGATGATTTATGGGGCAGTACAGTACTGTCGATTCCTACTTCAGACCTACTTTTAGTTGGCCTAAACTCTTCACCAGAATTTTTGGTGTACGGATGATTTCCCACAAGTTATGCCCTTACTCATGAGGCCACACCCATCTCCTAAAGGCCACACCCCCTTAATCGGACAAGTGCCAAAAAAAGTATAAAAGCCTTGATAACAGCGGTGCAAGGCATTTCTGACAGTGCTTTGTTGCAAAACCACCAGAATTGTGGTGCCATCCCCCCATACTGTGGATCACAGACCAGCCAAGCCCAGCTAATGTCCTCAAACTGGACTGGAAGTGGCCACTAATATCAGCTTCTCATTTGTAATACACCTGGGGTGAGGCTTGCCTAGTGAATTACAAGCAATGCCCTGGGTATTGTTCCATAGTGATTACAGAGTGACATCATTCCACAATGTGGAATATAATTTATTGTAATGTAACTTATTTATGATATATATACCCTAACACAAAATCAGTTAATTCAAGCCTTATAATAAGCTGTACTGCAAGTTTTATAACACCATAATATTAACCCCTTCCTGTCTATGTTCTTTTTCATTTTTGCAGTTCCACTTTTTTGCTCCCCTCCATAGCTTTTTTATTTTTCCATGTACAGAGCTGGATAACAAATTGCACTTCCTAGTGACAATATTTAATATTCTATGGCATGTAATGAGCAGAAGGGAAAAAAAATCCAAATGCGGTGAAATACACAAAAATATAACTGTTTTTATGGCTTTCATTGCGTATCTCCCCAATATGCTTTGGGATAGTTCCATCACAGGGATATTAAATTTAGATATTTTTATGCTAATCACTCTTTCTTACTTGAGCATATTTAGCTGAATCTGGTGTCTTTTTTAGTTGGGCAAGTTGATGTCTTCATTGCACCATTTTGATAATATTTTATCCCAGTTTGTATGATTTGCAAGACAGCGACAAAGTGGCAATTTAGCTAGTTGGCCACTATTTTTCATTACAGATCCAGGAACAACTGCTTTCATATTTTGATGGATTTGGGGCATTTTTTTTGTTCATTTATTTTTTACATCATATCTAGTGAAAGAGGATGATTAGATTTTTTTTTGTGCCACATTTGTAGACTTCCTAGCATTATTTAACCCTGTATTGCAGTATATGGATTTTCTAATCTAATACAATGTGCCACCAACATGCCGCAATACAGCAAATACGCTGTACATATTCCTACTGAATAATTTTCAGGAGAACTTAAGTTGAGAACATAAATTTACTACAAATGGCAAACTATGTTCAATATGTTTTTATGTTGCAAAATACACTTTTAATACATATCTGGTAAAAGTCAAGTTTTAATTAATTTGTAGATGCTCACATTCTTTCCATTGTCTTCAAAATAACTACAACCTTCATCTACATCCTCACCACATAAATCTGGTGCATAGACTGCCTTCTTAAATGCTTGCACCACAGATAAGGTTAGCAGAAACATTCTGTCTGAATTTGTCATAAAAAGTCACAATTTAAGAAAGGATCCTTTTGGTTAGTGTGACATTTGTGCCCATTACATCATTGTTAATCCTTCAAAAGTGCTTGAAACTCCTCAGCTGGACATTAAACTAATTCCAGGCACATTAGGTTTTGGCTCATAGGATCTTTTATGATTATTTGCGATGATCGTGACTACCATCAAAGTGGATTTTATATTGAATGTTTTTAGTTAGGACAGTGTGAAGTCCATTCCAGTCTTTCTGCACAGTCTGATTATCAAGAGTACAGGCAGCTAGAGACTTAAAGGGATTGTTTATAGGTTGTATCATGGCGTACATCAGCCATGATTAAGAGCACAGTTCTGCTTGAAACGTGTAGATGATATGATGTTACCTGTACCCTGTACCTGTGCTGGATATGTTTTATGTATTGATTGAAATTTTGGCTATAGGCACACCCGAGCGGCCTCAGGGGAGGCCAGTGAAGACTCTGGAGTGGCCTCAGGGGAGGCCGGTGGAGACTCTGGAGCGGCCTCAGGGGAGGCCAGTGGAGACTCTGGAGCGGCCTCAGGGGAGGCTGGTGGAGACTCTGGAGGGGCCTCATTGGGGGGCCGGTGGAGACTCTGAAGAGGCCTCAGGGGAGGACGGTGGAGACTCTGGAGTGGCCTCAGGGGAGGCCGGTGCAGCCGTGGGAAGCTGCGGAGTCACCGGAGCGGCTTCTGGAAAAGCCGGAGCAGCACTGACAAGCTGCGGAGGCTGAGGCGACTTCTGGAGAGTCGCCGGAGCAGCACTGGCAAGCTGCGGAGGCTGCGGAGTCTCTGGAGCAGCTCTGGGAAGCTGCAGAGTCTCTACTGCCAAAAAACATAGTGGGGTGACTGAAGCAATGGGAGGAATCGCGGGAGCCTGCTGCTGGGAGGCGAGTTTGTCCAGGAGTTCTTTTTGCGCAGCAATCTCTTGGGACTGCTGGGCAATAGTGCTGGGAAGGTCTGCCAGTAGCTGGTAAGAATCCTCGACACAGTCCATGGCTTTTGTAGGATACAAGACCATGGCGGATTCCATAGCCGGATCTTACTGTCACAGTCTATGGGAAATAGTCCCTTGGGACTAAAGTCTGTGGACTCCCTGGACCACCGTGGGAGATAACGATGCCAGCTGCAACCCGGGAGCGGAGTCTAAGTGGACTCCTGGTCTTCGCCAGAGCCCGCCGCGAAGAGGGATGGACATGCTGCGGCGGGGAGCCACCAGGTCGCTCCACGGGTCCGACTAGGCCCACGCTGGCAGCCAAGGTAGGGACACGGGGAAGGCAGGACCACAGGAAGGCAAGACCACAGGAAGGCAAGACAATGGGAAGGCAGGACCACGGAAAGCAGGACCTCGGGAAGACAGGACCTCAGGATGACAGGATCTCGGAAGGACGGCTGGCAGGACCTCGAAAGGACAGCTGGCAGGACCTCGAAAGGACAGCTGGCAGGACCTCGAAAGGATGGCTGGCAGCACCTCCGAAGGATGGCTGGCAGGACCTCAGAAGGACGGCTGGCAGGACCTCGGAAGGACAACTTGCAGGACCTCGGAAGACCACTAGGATACCGGACCACCACAGGCTTGCAGGACCGCCACAGGATTACAGGACCGCCACAGGATTACAGGATCACCACAGGATTGCAGGACCACCACACGATAACAGGACCGCCATAAGATTACAGGACCGCCACAGGATTACATAACCGCCACTGGAATACAGGACCTCCGCAGCAGGAATACGGGAATACGAGAGGAACACGGGAATACGAGAGGAACACGGGAGCACCAGAGGAACACGGGAACACCAGAGAAACACGGGAACACCAGAGGAATATGGGAAAACCAGAGGAACTCAGGAACACCAGAGGAACACGGAGGCGTATGGAAACGCTTTCACTCCAGTAGGAAGGCTTTCACTCCAGTAGAATGACCTGAAGATCCGGCAGGGGATGCTGGGAGTTGCCAGGCTATATAGCCGAGCCGGGAATGCCAGAGCCAATAAGGAGGACGCTGGCCCTTTAAGGCTGGGAGAAGTCCGCAAGCCCCCCCCCCCCTAGTGGCGGGAGCGCGCGCTGCGGAGTCTCTGGAGCAGCTCTGGGAAGCTGCGGAGTCTCTGGAACAGTACTGGCCTCAGCTTCCGGCCGGACCCAACAACCATCCGGCCCGCATACACATTGCTGTGAACATGGACGGGTAGGCGTGGCTGGCCACGGCCGGCCGGATGCTGAGTCCAGCGTGGCTCCTGTGGCCATGTTTGTTTACATGGCGCGCGAACCGGAGCGACAGCAGCGCGGGACACCTGGAGGGCTTCAGAAGGTAAGTAGATCTTTATTTTTTTAAGCAGCCCCCTCCGGCCACCTTTAGTTTTTTTTTCAAAACTCTTGGACAATCCCTTTATGTGCAATCCTTTGTCCATAGAGTATCGCTGAAGATGTGTGATTTTGTTTAGGTTAGGTTACTAGTCCTTACTAGTCAGAACTCTCCTTTATTTAATTCCTGGCTGACTTGATTGAATTCCAATACTTCCATCAGTCTGTAGATTTTGCTATGGGTTTCTGACAGTTAAGTTAGGTGAGATGGACAGATTCTTCCTCCACAGATCCAATCCAAACTTCTGGACAGGGACTCTGACATTTGAAATAAGGTTTGCCTGCCACTTCACCTGTGCTTACTATATGGCTACGCTCACTCGACCATAGGGGGACATATACAACCCAGTAGGAATACGTTTGTGTGAATCTAGCCTAAGTCTTATTTGAATATCTTGACTCTTTGCCTTATTGACCATCCATTTTGCCTATCAATACAGTACTGCATTGTCCTCCTGGTACTGACTTCTCTTCTATGTTTTATTCTCCAGTCTTTGTTTCAGTGTTTGCACTTTGGCACAGGAAAGAATAATTAACCAGATGTCACCTACCGCTTAGGGTAGGCTAGGCAATCAGGTAGGGACAGCTTGCAAGGAATTTAGCCTTAGGGCTCACTATCATTGTCTGTCCTTCCAATCCATCCTAGCCAATTCCTCACTGCATTACAGTTAAGACATAAAACTACACTACTAAATCTGCCCAAATATTTGTGTGTCACAGGCATATTTTATGCCCTACAGTTAAATTTATTTTACTATTTTCATATGACATATATGCCAATATTACTTGACTTGAAAAATTACATCATTCTTAATCCTTCAAAAGTGCTTGAAACTCTCTGGAAATGCTCAGGAATCACGGAGGGATCTGGAAACGCTCAGGAAGTCTTTCACTCCAGTAGAATGACCTGAAGATCCGGCAGGGGATGCTGGGAGTCGCCAGGCTATATAGCCGAGCGGGGAATGCCAGAGCCAATAAGGAGGACGCTGGCCCTTAAAGGCTGGGAGAAGTCTGCGTGCGCCCCCCCCCTTAGTGGCGGGAGCGCGCAACTGCAGGGAAGAAGCATGGGGCCTAAACGCCGGATAGGGGCTTTGTTCCCTTAACAAAAATATGCTCTGGCACCAGCTCACCCTGAGCTGGTGCCATGTATATATGTATAAACCTACCACTTTTAAGTGGTAGGTTTCCTTTAAGTGGGCCGAATAATATTGCATGACTCACTTTTCAGTTTATTTTTTACAAAAGTTTAAAATATCAAAAAAAAATCCAATCCAATTTGATCCAATTTGTGGCCACTTGGCAAGAGGTGGCATAAGGGAGAAAATAGTTGCAATTCCTGCATGTGAGACAGGAACTGTGACTTTAACAAGGCACCAGTAAAAGCCTTGGTAAATCCACCCAATGGTTGAAGGCCTAGGTATTGTATAGATTTCCTGAAACCTTACAGCTCTATCTACATTGCCGAATCTTACCGGGTAAAAAACTATAATTTTACAAATGACCCTTATGCAAAACATCACCCTAATAATTGCATTCCACTTCAGAATTGTAT
>CM033644.1:94645763-94756904 GCA_019512145.1 Engystomops pustulosus
TCTGAAGCATAATAAGTGGGTCATGTCTACTCTCAATGTAATCTAGGGGTTCATACATGTAGGTAGAAAACTAGATAGGAGGATTCCTAGAGCCCTCCTATGGGTCTGAAGGGGTGTTTCTGCACCTAATATAATGAGGGCACCCCTTATGTCCATTGTCTTTTTCTTGGGGGAACTTTTACCATAATCAACAGCACGAAAGATCAACAAATGTGTATTAACCTTTTCCTCAATAAATCCAACACAAGGAAACGTAATTGTTTGTACTTTTAGTCCTACACTTGTACTTGTACTCTGTTAATCTGTATTTACATCCATTGTGTGTAGTGTTTTGTCTTTTATGCTCTTAAGGCAGTTAAATACAAGAATTTAAACTGCAGAGTCTTCTATTTTCATCCATGAATCCCAACATCCCTGTTTTGGTTATATACATGCTACCGGGTTGACCTGTAGATGCCGTAACCCCTCTAAGGACGGAGGGTTTTTTTTTTTTTTTTTGCGGCCTCCTCATTTCCGCTCTCCAACTTCAAAAAAATCCATAACTTTTTCATTTTCCGTGTGGCAGAAAGGTATCTCCTACTTGTGAGGGGCTTATTTTGTGCGCAGTAACAATTTACTTTCCGTCCGTAATGTATTTATTTTAACATGGCCACGTTGAGTCCACTGCGAAGCTGAAAAAAATTTCCAAATGTGAAAAAAAAATTGAAAACAAAAAATCGGTCACGTCTTTGTCGGGCTCAGTTTACGACTTTCACTCTTCGCTCCAAAAGAAACTGCCACCTTATTCTTTGGTTCGGTATGATCGCGGTGTGCTACCAAGATTATATAGGTGGAGTGGGGTGGGAGAAAGTTGAAAAAAGTAAAAGAATGTGTATGTTTAGAGATTAATCCTTAACCAACCCCCTTAAGGAAACGGAGGGTTTTTTTTTTTTTCGGCTTCCTTTCCGCTTCCACTTCAAAAATAAATCCATAACTTTTTCTTTTCCGTGTCAAAAGTCTCCACTGTGTGAGGGCTTATTTTGTGCGATAACAAATTTTACTTTCTCCCGTAATGTATTTTTTTTAACATGCAGTGATACTCTACTGCGAAGCTGAAAAAAATTTCCAAATTTGAAAAAGAAAATAAAAAAAAAATGCGTCCGTGTCTTGTGGGCTCAGTTTTTAATTATATCGACTTTTCACTCTTTTCGCTCCAAACATAACTGCCTACCTATTATCTTTGTTCGTATGATCGCGGTGTTGTACCAAGATTTATATAGGTTTTTTGTGTTTAATACATTTCAAAATTAAAAACGAATGGTACAAAAGAACAAAATAATTTGTGCCCATCTTCTGACGCTAATAACGTTTTCATACTACTTTGGCCACAAGGATGTGTGAGGGGTCATTTTTTGCAAATGGAAGCAAAGTTTTTCACCATCAGTTGCTAATTGCTAGCTAACCCTTTTGATGTCGGTGCGAGTGCGACATTTTGGCTCATTTTTTTATTGTTTTCATTTTTTCATGCTATGGTAAAAGGTGTCAAAGTCGCTTTCGGACATGTGGGCGCCATTTTCCCCCTCTCCCCCTTTCCACGCCTCTGAGGTTCCCCGCCGGCCATAGCCAGCCCCGTTTTTTATCTTTTGAATAGATTGGGCCTTTTGGGACGCGGCGATAATAATTGTTTGTGATTTTTACTGTTCATTAATGTTTTATACATAATCAGATTCTCAGTTCTAGGGAAAGGAGGGGGGTGATTTGAATTTTTGTTATAATTTTATAAATTTTTTTTATTTTTTTAAACTTTGTTTTTTTTTTTTTTTTTTCTTTTTTTTTTTTTTCACTATCTTCTTTTAGACCATCTAGGGTACAATTAAACCCTAGATGGTCAGAAATTCCGCTTGCTACCATAAACCCCATAAAACCATATACTGCAATATAACTTCTGTATTGCAATAATATGGGGCTTTTTGCAGCACTTCATTACAACATGATCCACTGGATCATTGTAACGATCTGAGATGCCAGATAGCCTCGTGTCAACAGAACCACCAAGGTCCTACCATGGCAAAACCGCTCGCTGTGCCATCGCTGGCCCCCCGGTACGTGGCATCGCCCGCCGCGCCGCCGTCTTTTAAATGTAAACCTTTTAAATCCGCCGGCGACTTTGTCGCGGCAACCGGGGGAGTTTAGCCCGATCGTGGGTCTAGCACCAGACCGCGGTTATTACCGTTGGGGGTTTTTATGCATTATACAAAAACCCCCACCTTTATAGAAGAGGACTCAGTCACCTGAGCCTTTTTTCAACATCCCCTTATACTCGCGCCGTAGGCTAAAGAGCTACGGCGGCAGAGCGTTAAGAGGGGTTAATTGACCTTTCCTTCAATCCGGCATGTTGGGTCCTCCATCCTTTTGTAAACAGTTTCTCTGAGAAAGAAAAAGTCATGGGCTAGCTGACCACATTTATACATTATTTGTACACATAATTCAGATTAACTCTGTGACGTTTCCTCAGTAGGGTATGCAATGTTAACTAATTATTTCCCTTAACTAGTTAACTCCCTGAATGCACAGGTTCTGGGAGGCGCAGAAGGTGAGTTTCAGTTATCCCGCACAACCTCCAATATGGCACGACCCTTACCCACAACTCTGAACAGCTGAAAGACCCCTTTTACTAACCTCAATGAAACAGATACTTATCTGTACATTAGACCGCCACCAGTTTCTTGTTTGATATAGCCCCAGTCCGTCGCGGATTATTTGGGTCAACCCGGTAGCATGTATAGAACCAAACAAGGATGTTGGGATGCATGATGACAATAGCAGACTCGCAGTTTAAATCTTGTATTAACTGCCTTAAAGCATCAAAGACAAACACTACACACACTGGATGTAAAATAACAGATTAAAAACAGAGTTACAATAACAAGTTGTGGACAAGTACAAACAATTTGAACGTTTCCCTTGTGTTGGAATTTATTGGGAAAAGGTTAATACAATTTGTTGATCTTCGTGCTGTTTGAGTATGGTAAAAGTTCCCCCCAAGAAAAAGATCAATGGACACATAAGGGTGGCCCTCATTATTAGGTGCAGAAACACCCCACCCCCTTGCAGACCCATAGGTGGCTCTAGGAATCCTCCCTATCTAGTTTCTACCTACATTTATGAACCCCTGTGGATTACAACATTGAAGAGTAGACTGACCCACTTATTATGCTTCAGAGTTTATATATAGATTATATTATATTATTATATAAGTATTATATATATTATATATAATATATATATATTAAATGTGTCCAGGGATTTTTTGCCCCCCCCCTAAAAAAACCAAAATGATACAACATGTTGCAATTTTTCTCTTTGCTTTAGTAACACTGAACTAATATGCATTTGGCCTGAGTTGAAGATAGAATCATAACTCCATAACTGGCCTTAAAAACTGACATATTGGTCATAATATAATACCAGCATTTTGGTTTTTTTTATGCTCCTCCTTGTCGAAAAGTAGTGGGAACTGCTAGGAAATCTGGAGCGCTAAGAATAAGGAGGTGTTAGTTGAATGCTAGAAACCCTCAACAGACCCGATGACAATCCCCGAGAAGACCCTCTCCATCTTTAAATGAAAAATGGCTCGTTCCAGAATTTAACTTACTAATACGGCTAGGGGGAAGTGAGGCCATGTGGCATGCCTGATTCACAAGAACAACTTGGCATGTGGATCTTGTCATGTGATGCCAAAACTCAACTTGGCATGGCGTGCGTGGCTTGATGATCGCAAGACTATAATAAGCGGCGAACGGCCCCCGTCCACCACAGGCCCCTGCTCTGCTGCCATTGTACACACCTCAATAAAGAAGATATCTTCGCAAAACTAAAACTTGGTGAGTGCC
This sequence comes from Engystomops pustulosus, assembly GCA_019512145.1. Taxonomy (NCBI): domain Eukaryota; kingdom Metazoa; phylum Chordata; class Amphibia; order Anura; family Leptodactylidae; genus Engystomops; species Engystomops pustulosus. The sequence continues at coordinate 94,649,636 of CM033644.1, forward strand.
CGCTGAATTCGATTTGCTTGAATCTATGGACTTGTTTTGCTCCGCTGAGCACACCATTTGTATAACACCTGGCAATCAGGCTAATCCTAATCCCCCCTGCACAGATCCGTACCACCCCGATTTCACTGGGATAACGCTTTGGATTGTCGAATGGTGCCAGGATATGTTTTTTCTGAATGTGCCAGGATATTGGTTTTCTTTTCTTCATTTGTGACCTTAGCATGTGTATTCCTTCATTTCATCAGCTTTATTTCTAATTCTAGCCTTATTATAGGACAAAAGCTTTCATCTCACTTAACCTATTACCAGAACAAGGAACCAGGCGTGAATAACAAGGTTACTCAATCGCACCTCTCTTTTAACCTTTTAACACTCTTTTAAACTAATAACTAACTAAACCAACCTAAAACTCCCCTAAATGATTTTGCATTGAAGCCCATATTCAAAAGTGTGGGTTATACAAAACATGTTTATAAAGGGGCCCAATACACAAGAACGGCACAATACAATTACAATCATGCATTGCTGGTTTGTCAGAGCATTATATTATAATTCCTGAGTTTCACACATATTTAATGTTTGTTTGGTGTGTTGTTGGGGTAATAAATGATTAAATAGTCTTCTCAGGGTTGAAAAACATTGAGGTTTCCTAGTCCAGAATAATTCTTCTAATTCTTCTATCAATACCGAGAAAATACATTTAATTAGTCACTATTTAAACCCTGGGCTCCACTACTCGAGCTTAGCTTTGATTTGTCATGAAAACCTGAGACTGCAATGTTTTTTTTTGCAAAGACGTGTTTTGATAACAAATTGATTGTTGAAATGCTGCCCACTTGCCTGTGAAAAGACAATGAATTTCCTTTTGTTCCTTTTGAGATTTTTGGAAAAACAGAAGATTCACGTAACGGTCAACATTTCCCAGAGCCTGAGTAGTTATCTCTAAGCAGACAAACTGGATAGATTCATTACTTGTCCATTTTATTTTATAATTTCATTGCCCTGTATTTTAGCTTCTGCCTACAAAATACATGTTAATATATATTACATGTGCCTTTGCAAAAATATTTCCCGCAGCCCCTTGAACTTTTTCAATCTTTTGCCACACTTCATCAGGATTCAGACAATAAGATATAAATTGTAATTTTTTGTTGAAGAATCAACAAAAGTGGCATCAACTTATAGTGAAATTCCATTATTAGGGTGATGTTTTGCAATAGGGTCATTTTGTCAAATTTAGTTTTTTTAATTACTTTACTTTTTTTTAGACTTACCTTTTATATTTTAATAAAACCCACAAACTACACTCGTCTATCTAAAATAGTAAAGGGATCTTTATAGTTAGAGTAGTTAAACTATAGAATGATTATCTTTAACCTAAGATTGATCAAGGCACAGGGGTACACCAAACATGCGCTCTTCTATGCTCTTAATCATGGTTGATTTCAATGTGGCGGTCCACTCTTACAAATACTAGTGCACAGCTGTTGCATGTGAACTAAAAACTCTGGTATGGATGTGTTACTCATCAAGCTTGGTGCAAAACTCACAAGATAAAAACATTACATATAACACATAAGTTTAAAAGTATATGTTATCCACCTGTTTAGAATTAGCACAAGGATCATATATATTTAGTAATCACATTTATGCATGATAAAGATATATCCAGGGTATCAAAATAGCTTTCATAATGGAAATCCATTGTGCATTCACATATTGTAGCATTAAAGGGGTATTCCCACGAAGAAAAGATTCTTAAATATACTCAGGATAACAAAATAACACATCCTCCATGACTAGCTTCTCCTGTCAGTACGCTGCAGTGCTCTTTGCTTCCTGCCCCTCCCCCCCTGCATTCCAGGATGAGCTCATACACAGACACCCCTAGACATTTCCTGCTGGCAAGCGGCAGTGTGAAAAGACTTACTCTACAAGCTACAGATAAGATCTTTATAGCAGGGGAAGGAGATATAGCAGGGCTGACTGTGTGTGCTATAGCTGAGATCTATCAGAACTGGAGTGTCATTGTGTGTTATATCCATCTCATGGATTTCATCTTCTATGATCTCTCTTTTTCTATGTGTCAGATACTAGTATAATGTTCAAAAGCTTGATGAAAGTGGAGATAAACCTGGACTCTGATAATCTAAGCACTTTGTCAGCACACACTATCTCACAGCACTAGAGGGATCATGAAGTGTCTTACAGAGTCTCTGTCCACACTCAGGAATTTTACACTGACCATCAATGAGTGATAAGAGCTCATACAGCAATAAAACTGAACAAAATTGTAAAGTAAGGGCTTAAAAATGATCTTTAAAATTTGCTAACTTTCGTTTAAGGAAAAACCCCTTTAAGTAATCAAAATAATTGGACTCTGTTCACATTAACATAGAATTAAACATCTTGTTGCATTTCACATTATGTTTACATTTTATTTTGTTTTATACACACATAACAAATGCTAAATCCCTTTCATCCTTTACATAGTATCCCTCAGCGATTGTTGGTGTCCATCCTAGAGGGGTTATGCCTTTTTCTCGATGAGCACTTTCGAATTATAGGCTGGACTTATGGACTTGGGTTTTTTTTTAACCTTAGAACTCATGCACACAAATACGTACAAAAATGGTCTGCAAATAGGGGAAGGTTTTTTGGTCATTTCGGCCGAGTGGAGATGGAGCACTGCTCACTCCTCCCAACTCCAAAGGAGCTGATCAGCTGTGCCCCATTACAGGCAAGAATAGGACCTGCTCTCTATTTTACAGCAAAGCTGTCCAGCTCGGTGTTCCCCGCTCCAGCCTGTCAGCAGAAGGCAGAATATAGAAGAAGCTGCTAGAGACTTTCACTTCCACTTTGCAGAAGTACATGCACCCTCTGCATCTGTAGCTCAACCTGGAAATGGTGATGGAATAATACTGTACATATTTATCACATATTTTTTTTTTCACAGTTGTAGTTATTTATAGGCTTTTTTTTTTTATAAAGAAAGAAATTAATAAAACTATCCTATTAAGTTAAACTATCCTATTAAGTAAAAATTTTTATGATATGTAAAGCTTTTCCATATTAAAGAAGCACATAACTACAAAAGTTGAACTGGACATTTAGACATCAATGACACACGGTCAAAAAATGGATTAATAGATGTGAGAACATTTTTTTACTGAGCATACTCTGTGGATAGAGGATTTTTCAAAATTGGCTGTATGCAGATGGAAAAATTTTATTTAATCTATTTAATAATTTGATAGGTATGTTACCTTGTAAAAGAAAAATGAGATGAGGTATTACAGAGCAGCACTTGTTGCTGCACACCATGTAAGTCCCCAATGTATGATGTCACTGCAATATTGTCATATTGTCATCTAAAAGCCCTGGGTGCTCTTCATCATTCCAACAAGTGCTAGCGAACAGCGGCATTACTAATTAGTGTTGTTGCTTGTTATTTTAACCATAGGGTGAATATGCACTCGAAAATTGGCAGGCTAACACTGTGAAATGTAGAAAAAGCCAACTTTATCAAGAGGGTTTATGTATTCTAAGTAACGGCTTGAATCTTTGAAGAAAGGACTTCAAAGAAATCTGCATTAAAAAAAAGGAAAAAAAAAAGAAACAATGTCTAATCTTCATACAAATGTGCTCAGGGGTTCTCCAAGCTCAATGTCTTTCAAGATTTAAGAATTAATTATCAGTTGCCAGAAGCGGCCTATCTCACAGGTAACTAACTAGTATAGTAATTTGAGTCCTTTAGGTGTAAAACTCACAAAACTATGTTAAGCTGATTAAAGCCTAGTAAATCATTAGATTTCCCTTTGGTGTCGCAGGAAATGAAGTGTGCTGTATGTTTCATTTTGTGCTGTGCATTGCTTGTTTTCCGTTTTAACCTTGGGATACAATTTATTTTGTGTATCAATATGTATAAGAGCCAAAGTTTACTTATCATTATTTTTTTAGTATTTTGTAACATATTGTTATAGGATTCAAAGCCATCTGAGAGGGCAGTAATCACAGACAGGAAACACAAGCATAATCCACTAGATTATTTTTGTGGCTGACAGCAAATAGTAATAATACATAAGAATAAACAAATACCGTATCTGTTTGCAATGCTGCACAAAGCACAGAGGGAGCCTAGTTCATAAACACAACTCAACATTAAAATAAACCTACATTCATGGCTGTTTTATCAGACTGAAAGCTTGAACACAAAGTTATGTAATGCCACCATCCAACCCTTTAAGGGTTGTACATACTTTAATTTCCAATCCACAGGATAGAGTCTTCGAGCACATACCATGAAGCGAGTCGATATTTTCTTTCTTGAATTCATGGACTGACCATGGTTGATTTTTAGCCCTTATTCTGTGTGTTTCTGCCATATTGGATTTGATTGGTGTAAGTAACTAAAATGTATAATAACTCAGCAAGTTCTAATTTATGTTGTGCCCAGTTAATAGAGTCAGTGGGGGACATTTATCATATGATAGGCGCGCCGCTCCATATTCACAGCGGGGTACAGCAAAAGGTTTCCGCCTCTTGATGTATCAGGCAGGCTGCCTCACAGCGTTTATTCTATGCCAGGCAAGACGAGTGCGCCGGCACAGGACAGCAACACCCGTGCCGTCCCACTCCCGGCCAGCCGCACCCCCCCTTCAGTCCCCACTGGTGTGAAGGAGGCAGATTGAGGCAAATAATCGCAAGTGCTAGCAATCAGCTAGCATTTGTGATTATTTCAGGGCCTCTGCGCCACGGTGGTGCAGAGGTCCTGATAAATATAACCAAGTGTCTGCTGTTTCATTTCTACTCTATATATTTGTCCAAGGGGAAATAAAGACTAGAGATGAGCGAACATGCTCGTCCGAGCTTGATGCTCGGTCGAGCATTAGGGTACTCGAAACTGCTCGTTACTCGGACGAATACTTCGCCCGCTCGAGAAAATGGCAGCTCCCGCCGTTTTGCTTTTTGGCGGCCAGAAACAGAGCCAATCACAAGCCAGGAGACTCTGCACTCCACCCAGCATGACGTGGTACCCTTACACGTCGATAGCAGTGGTTGGCTGGCCAGATCAGGTGACCCTGGGATAGACTAGCCGCTGGCCGCGCTGCTCGGATCATTCTGTCTCTGGATGCCGCTAGGGAGAGAGCTGCTGCTGGTCAGGGAAAGCGTTAGGGTGTTCTATTAGCTTACTGTTAGGCAGGAGTGATTCTCAAAGAACCCAACAGCCCTTCTTAGGGCTACAATAACGTTCTACTTTTTTTATTTTAATTTGCATCTATTACCATTTTGTGAGGAATTAGCAGGGGGACTTGCTACCGTTGTGTTTAGCTCTTAGTGGCACACATATCCATAGCAAAGACCGAAGTGGGAAAATTCAGTAGGGGTTGGATTTCTATTAGGCACTAACTCAGTGTCATCTCATCTGGCATAGTAGTGTGCTTCCTTTGATACATGAGTATATACGGTAATACCACAAGCAGAAATCAAAATATCACTAACAAATTTAATTAATTAGTAATTGTCCTTATCCAAACAGTTTATAAAGTTACTAATAGGTTAAGTTCACAGAACTAAATACTTTTGTAGCATTTCTGTAAAATGCCATATTAAAGTGAGGTTGCAACTTTGTCAAACAATCCACTTTCATTAAAACATTGGCTTTATTTTAATTGGACGGCATAATTCCCACAATACTACTTTAATTGAAATCGTCATAATCATAATGCTTCTAATCTCTTTGATTATTTTCTTTACTCTTTTTTCTTATTCTTTTACATTTGTCTACTTTTAACATTAGGACTTTCTATGGTTAATTAAAAAAGATAAATTTGGAGGTGGATGTATGGTGGGTGCCTGTTACAATCTACACTTGGCTCCTTTATATTAGGTCTACACAAAACTGTCCCGTGGAGAGGAACAGCACATATTATATTACCCTCAGGGGATAACTGCCTTTCTTAAAGAAAGTTTTACTTTTAAAATGTTATAAATCTTTAGAATATTTTCTATTTTGTTCAAACATTCTTTATTGGAAGCAACAGAAATTCAACAAAATAAGCACAACTTAGTGCCAATGTAGATGTGCGGTAGAGAGTCTGTTCACATCAGACTATTAGAAAAGAGAGTTAATCGTGAAAAAAGTACAAATCCACAGGGACATCATCTATAAAGGTACACCTTATAACACGTGGTTGTGCACAATAGTTTGATGCTTGCAAAACCAAATAATTTTGGATAGAAATGGTGAACTGGGTGTGGAGGAAAGTCAGAGTCAAAATCACTTTTGATATAAGCTGTCATTAGCCATTTGAAGTCCACGTGACTGTATTAAGGTGCGATAAATAATCCATGTGCCACCTTATGCAACCATGGGACACAAAGCTACAATGACAAATATCTCTTTAATCCTACCAATGTGATGTGTAGGGTGCCTTTTTAGGAAGCTGGGGGCATACAATGGTACAGTACAGCTATATCTGCTTGTATGAGTGCTCATTAGCTAATATTACCCCAAAGTACATAATCAGTTACCTTTATGTCTCCAATATAATGTTTGTTCCTCTAATTGGGGGTTGTTTCATCTTTAATGCCTTATGGGATACAAAAATTAGCCGTAAAAGTGACTTTTTTGGGAAAATGTTCATCTTTTTCCTTTTAGGGACCTAATTGAAACAAACACCTGTAGGGGAAAATACACATATTACACCTTGCTAAATTCTCCAAAGGGTGCACTTTCCAAAATGGTGACACTTGTTGGGGTTCCCCTCTGTTTTGGTACCACTAGGGCTTTCCAAATGCCTCCTGACACATGTAAAGGATGATTGTCAAATCTGGCTTCTAAAAGGCCAAAGCCCCACTTTCCCTTCTGAGCCCTACTGTGCACCCATACAACACTTTATATGCAAAAGTGGTGCAGTTCTGTGATTAGGAGAAATAGTTTTACACATTTATGGGGGTTGTTTCATCTTTTATCCCTTGTGGCTTACAAAAATTTGGGGTAAAAGTGACTTTTTTGAGAAAATTTTCACCTTTTTTCCCTTTTGGGGCCTAATTGAATCAAACATCTGTTGGGGGAAATACACAAATTACACCTTGCTAAACTCTCCAAGGGGTGTACTTTCCAAAATGGTGTCTCATGTTGGGGCTTTCCTCTGTTTTGGTACCATTATGGCTCTCCAAATGCATCCTGTCACATGAAAACTTTTTCAGCCATATTTGCCCTCCAAAAACGAAACAACGCTCTTTCCATTCCAAGTGCCCCCCTGTGCCCGTACAGCAGGGTACAGTGACAAAATGGGTATTGGCATGCTCAGGAGGAATTGCCCTAAACATTGTAAAATGCATTTTCCTTTTTAACCCATTGTGAAGGTGCAAATTTTAGTGTTCAATGAATCTATAGTAAGATAAAATTACATTTCTGTAATTTCACTTTCATTTATCTTTCACCCTCATGAAACGCTCATAGGGTTAACAAAATTCCCAAAGGTTGTTTTGAATATTTTGAGGGGTGTAGTTTCTAAAATGGTGTCATTTGTGGGGGTTTCTTGTCATGTGGGCCTTATAAAGTCACTTCTAACTAAATTGACCCTCCAAAAGTAGGTTTTGATGATTTTCGTGAAAATCTGAAAAATTGCACCTAAAGTTATAAGCCTCCTAACATCCTAAAAAAAGGAAAAGATTTTTGAAAAATGATGCCAAGTTAAAGCAGACATATGGAAAATGTTAGTTATCAAGTTATTTTAGTGATATGACCAACTTTCCAAAAAGTAGAAAATTTTGAATTTGGAAAACATTGTTTTTTTTCAAAATTTTTGCCAAATTTCCATTTATTTCATTAATAAATACTAAACATATTGATTAAATTTCTCAACCAACATGAAGTACAATGTGTCACGAAAAAACAATCTCAAAATCAACTAGATATGTTAAAGTGTTCCAAAGTTATAACCACTTAAATAGAAACATGTCATATTTTAAAAAATGGGCCGTGTCAGGAAGGTGAAAAGTGGCTTCAGCGTTAAGGGGTTAAGGTGCGATAAATAATCCATGTGCCACCTTATGCAACCATGGGACACAAAGCTTCAATGACAAATATCTCTTTAATCCTACCAATGTGATGTGTAGTGTGTCTTTTTAGGAAGCTGGGGGCATACAATGGTACAGTACAGCTATATCTGCTTGTATGAGTGCTCATTGGCTAATACAATGCTATATTACCCCAAAGTTCATAATCAGTTACCTTTATGTCTCCAATATAATGTTTGTTCCTCTAATTTTTTTTCTGTAGATAAGTATATGAGTTGACAGCCTTGTTTAATTCATGCTCCCAGGGCAGCTTTAGGGTGAGCAGCACAGGAAATACATACAGATCCGTAATAAAATGCTCATATGAGCAATGTGCAGAGAAGTTTGCCGCTCTCCTGGTAAATGATCAGCTAAAATATAGAGAAGTAAGAGACTCAAAGAAGCAGAGTCTGCTTCATGGTGTAAAATATTAAAAGAGATGCAATTCAAAAGGGACATGAATGGAATAATAATTGTCTCTGGCACGGTTTTTAATTTAATTTTCTAATACCTTATGTTTCTGAAGAATTTCATTTCTGTTAAGTATGTTTGGTAACAGAAGCATCATATCCAGTGGAAAAAAATGCAGTTAGAAAGAATTAGAAAGAATAATATGTTTCTATGTAATATAACATAATTTTTTAATGATCTAGAATGACTAGTTTTATAAATTTCATTTTATTTAAAGGAGTTTTTCATGATAGGTATTCATGACATGTCCAATTATATAGTATACAGGCCTGAACATGAGAGCAGGGCCCACTGACCATGGCTGTCCTGAAGGGAGAGGTGGCTTTGCATGTGTGTTGCTCCCCATTAAACTCTATGTGGCAGATGAAAATAGCCAAGGCTGTTTGCTCAGCTAATTTTGGGTCTACCATAGAGAGTGTACACAGTGCTTGATTTGACTTGCATGTATCTTTACAAATCCTGCAGATATGTCATCAATCCATGCAGTCCAAAAGCCAGTACTCCTTTAAGCAAAAGTATCTTAATGGTTGATTGTTGACATTTTATCTTATATTACAAAATTACTTGAAATATCCCCACCCCATATAGTCAATATACGAAAGCTTAACACATAAACTTAAAAAACGATTACAGAAATCCAGGAGATCAATTAGTAATTCAACATGAAATTTATCTTTATTTATCATATTTTCCAAGAGGAGAACTCTCACTTACCGACCCTAGTCACAAGCCTCTCACACAGCCAAACTAGTTCCCTATGCTGTACTCAGGAGACCCAATCAGGTTGAGGCTACATTCACACTACAGTATATACGTCCCCCATACACTTCTATGGGCTTGCGGCGCCCTACGGGAGCGGTACGGTGCAGCACACGTGCGGCACCGTACCACTCCGTAGCCTGGGAAAAGATAGGACATGTCCTATCTTTTCCCGTATTACAGCGCCGCGGCCATACATCACTATGGAGAGGGGTGAGCTGCGCTCACCTCCTCCTCCTCTCCCCGCGCTGCTGTGTGCCCGCCGTGCTACGGTGCGGCGGGCACACGGCAGTGTGCATGTGGCCTAAAACAGTGCTGTCTACAGTTGGGAGTCTGTTCCGTCTGGAATAGATATACTGGTTTTGCTTTAATCCCGCATCATGTTATAAGGCCTCTTGGCGTGGTTTTCCTTCCTGGAAAACTTTGCTTATTTTCCTAGTATTATCCAACATCACACAGAAACCACATACTGTAAAGCATAGATAGGACATGTCCTATCTTTTCCCGTATTACAGCGCCGCGGCCATACATCACTATGGAGAGGGGTGAGCTGCGCTCACCTCCTCCTCCTCTCCCCGCGCTGCTGTGTGCCCGCCGTGCTACGGTGCGGCGGGCACACGGCAGTGTGCATGTGGCCTAAAACAGTGCTGTCTACAGTTGGGAGTCTGTTCCGTCTGGAATAGATATACTGGTTTTGCTTTAATCCCGCATCATGTTATAAGGCCTCTTGGCGTAGTTTTCTTTCCTGGAAAACTTTGCTTATTTTCCTAGTATTATCCAACATCACACAGAAACCACATACTGTAAAGCATACAGTCTATTATATAATAACTAGCAACTTTTCTATAACAAGCCTTGCATGTTATACAACACAATGATAATAGCCATTCAACTATATAGTAGATACTTTACTGTTTCCTATTTATTACAGCACTGTTGGTCTTTGCATACTTGCCGGTCCTTCTTCTAAGTACAATAAGCAATCACATCAACACTATGTAGACTGTTAAGGGACACAGGGTAGTTTCAAAGGGCTATCAGCTAAAGCAGTGGTTCCAATCGCTCAGTGGTCACTAAACTGTCACTTTCGATAAGAAAAGGGACCAGGTGTTTACTTTTTAAATTTTGGTGCATTAATGATTCGTTTGGTGGTAGTGCAAATTGTAAGATGCCGGTGGTTTAAAGTCAGGGAGGTTGAGATTTTAACACTGATGTAAAGCTTTCCATGCCTCTAAATGCCTCCTCCGATGTGATTGACATCATGCACCACACTTCAGTATATCTAGTCAATGATGTCCCTGGACACAGGACCATGAATTACAGTGGAGTGGGCCTTCTGGGGAAGGAAAAGCTTGACTTCAGTGTTAAATTCTCCGCCTCCTTGGCATAAAGCCAATTTATATCTTACTTTACAGCCGGTTTTCTGGATGATGCCAGACCATACCAGACCATGAAAGAAACATGATCTAGAAGCTGCCCAGCTGCTTGACAACATGCTGGTAGTGGTTAATAAAGCCAATTTCTGATGACAGGCTCCATTTAAGACACTTATGATAAATGTTCCCTGATGAATTTAAAAAGGTAACAGTAATTCAAAGTTCAGAGTTGTAAAGGGTCAAGTACTAAATGGGAGTTTGATAGCTTTGTTGCAAATGTTTGCATTGTACACAGGATATTTATGCTAGGATGCACTGATAGAGTCAGATTGTTTCATGTCATTTGCTTCTCTGAACACTGGTATATTTCCTTTCCTAGCAGCCTTCATTGATTTTCACAACACATAGCTGTCTCCTGCAAACTCTGCTCTGGTTCATCAACAGTTAATCCACTGTGATTGACAGAATCTCTCCCCACTCTAATCGCCCCCCTTCCTGATGTCAGAGAACTGATCCAATCACCTTCCGGATCAGAGCTCTGACATTTCATAGACGGTTTTGTGGACTCTTGTACATGGCTAGCTGTTTATTGGCTGTCATCTGTTTTCTGGTATCTTTGACCTAGTGATTTTGTACCTCAGGGAGAGCTGTAGCTTCATGGGATGTTACACTGTGCAGGAGCCGTGTGTTAAAACTCACTGCTACTGGGAAATTTCATATACTACTTTAATGGTTATGTTTAGCCTGTACTAAGTAATTTATTAAGAGCTGCAATTATTGCTCCTAATAAAATTAGGCTTGGTGTTTTCTGCATTTGCCGGTTAAATTTTAAGCGAGAAATGAATTGGTTACTACATTTACTTCATAAAGCAAACATTTAAGGTCTAAAACAGGACGCCTGTATGAAATCAATATCATTTTTGTAGTTAGTAAAACATTTTACTGCTTTGGATGAGAAATATTCAGCAGCCTGTAAAGCATGAATGAGTTAAACTTTACTTCTCTACACCGCGTTTGCATGAATTCCCTTTGGGAGTTCAATCAGACTTTTCCCAATATTGAAGATTTACACATGGCTGAAAATGCTTGAATATATGCAACGAGTCGAGCATGCAATTCTGCACTTTCTCTATGTGATCAAGGGGATTAAGATAAGTCAAGTGGAAAATATACAGCCCAAAATTTCTTAAGTAATCTGCTGAGTAAACATTATTCCAAAAGAGGGTAATTAAAAGTAAGAAATATACTAAGTTTGCAAGCACAATTTTACATGTTTCAAATGAAGTTTCTAATAAAAAAAATGCATTACAATATTTTTCGTATTTTTATTTTGTCATATTTTTATTTTGCCATATTCTATAAGCAGCTTATTTTATCAATTGTACGTGCTAGCAATGTTATGTAAATGAAATCCTTAAATTGACAAGTAAAGAAGTAATTGTGACACATGCTGTTCTCATAGAACGCTTTCATCAAAGAAAGTGGATACCACAGTTTTGATGCTACATTCTGCATGTATTGGAACCAGTGGTGTAGCTTTAGAGGTCTCAGTGGTCACCATAGTGGGCACAAGTTTCTGTACAACACATTGATCTCCTTTGACATCTCATAATTTAATCATAAAATCATGTTAGTTTACATTTTAAAAAAAAAGAAGCCGTGTGATGTCTCTTCCCCTGATAAGCAATACAATACAACACAAACAGATGAAAAAGATTATAAGTAAATGTAATTTATCTGACCGGGCTACTATCTTTCTAGCAGCTTGTATTGTGATGACTCTTTTTAAGCGATCCGACCAAAATAGCTATCCCTAACTACTTGTGAACATCAATAAGAATAAGGAGGTCATGAGTTATTGCTGGTTCACCAGTTGTCCTTGAACCACTGCAACCTCAAGATCTAAAGCTCCAGACCTGATTATTTACTTGCTGTGTAATGTATCCTAGCCTTTGACAGGTGGAACTGCGAAGAGATAATCAATAATATTCATTTCACCTATTATTGGTTTTAATGATCTAACTTAGAAGGCTATACCCGTAATTCACACTACAGGTAGTCTTCATTCCTTCTAATGTCCAGTGCATTTTCACAGATAAAGCCTTTAGTTTTTTTTTCTTACTGCAAAATATTTCTTATGAAACCCATTTGGTTTTGCATATGTCATTGATGTGTATCAGGATTTGTATCCATTTCTCAACAGATCAAATAAAGGTGCCATAGCTCTATCAATACCATAAGCTGTGACAGAAATATGAGCTGAGACTAATAAAAATGGTGGATAGATGAGAACATGTAATCAGCTTGTATGTAGAGATGAGCGAACATGCTCGTCCGAGCTTGATGCTCGTTCGAGGCATTAGCGTACTCGAAAAGCTCGTTGTCGGACGAGAATACTTCGCCCCGCTCGAGGAAATATGGCCAAGCTCCCGCGTTTTTGCTTTATGGCAGCCGAAACAGAGCCACTTCAAAAGCCAGGAGACTCTGCACTACACCCAGCATGACGTGGTACCTTACACGTCGAAGCCGGGGTTTGGATGGCCAGATCAGGTGAACTGGATAGGAAGTCGCTGCCCGCCGCTGCTCGGAATCATTCTGGTCTGGACGCAGTAGGGAGAGAGCTGTGCTGGGTAGGGAAAGCGGTTCGGGTGTTCTATTAGCGTACTGTTAGGCAGGAGTGATCTCCAAGAAACCCAACAGCCCTCTGAGGGCTACAATAACGTATTACTATTTTTTATTTTTTTACTCTGCATCTAGAAAATTCTGTGCGGAATAGCACCGGGCGGGACTTGCTACCGTTGTGTTTAGCTCTTAGTGGCACCATATCCACTCAAACACCAAAGTGGGAAAATTTAGTAGGGGTGGGTGTGGATTTCAATTAGGCACAGTCTGCAGTTTTTCCTTTATTTCTTTTCTTTTTTTCAACTCAGTGTCATCTCATCTGATAGTAGTGTGCTTCTTATCTTGGCTAGAAAATAGCCATGGAGATCCAAGGCTTACCTACGCGATAGCGCTCTTATAGTTGATTTCTGGTGATCTGCTGTGGCGTTACGTTCTGCAGTGCATCGTACTAGCCAATGTCTTGAGCAATTTGTGAGTGAGACTGCGACCGCTGTGTTTCTGCGCTGTGAGCCAGCATATCCATGCACAGACCGAAGTGGGAAAATTTAGTAGGGGCGTGGAATTTCAATTGGGCACTAGACTCTGCATCCATTGTCTTTATTACGTTTGTGAAATGCGTCTTTGCTGTTTGCTTCTTGGCTAGAAAATAGCCATCGGAGAATTCCAAAAACGGCTTACTACGCAACAGTAAGCGTTCTATATAGTTTTGATTCGTGGTTGATCTGCTGGGGCGTGTCTTGTCTTGCAGTGCATCGTACTAGCCAATTTGAGAATTTGTAGTGAGTTGCCCCCTGTGTTCTGCGCTTAGTGACGCAATTCCTGCAGACCGAAGTGGGAAAATTTAGAAGGGGTTGATTTCAATTAGCAGGCATACTTTATTTACATTGTACATAACTCAGGTCATGGCATCTGAGTATGTTTGCTTTCATACTTGTCTAGAACACCCATACCTTGAGATACAAGACGCTTACGCTACATAGTTCTAGATTATTATGTGATTTCGGTTGATCTGCTGGCGGCTGTACTTCGCAGTGCATTACTAGCCAATTGTCATGGCAATTTGAGTGAGTACTTGCGACCCGCTGTGTTTTTGCGCTAGTGACGCCCACATCATCAACAAGACGAAGTGGGAAAATTAGTAGGGGTGGTATTTCAATTAGGCCAGCGTGTCCTTTATTACGCTCATTTTTGCATAATGTGTCTTCATCTGGGGCAGTATGGCTTTATACTTGCTAGAAAATCCATAGGACAATTAGATATAGCATAGTTTGGTTTTAGAAAACTCAAAAAAAAGAAAAAACACGAAAAAAAAAAAAATACACACAAAAAAGTAAACAAAAAAATAAAAGTAAAATAACGTATAAACTCTCCTTTAAATATGGTGGGAGGTTGTTGATTTTGTTTTTTTAACCGAACAGGGCTAGGGGTAGAGACGAGGCGGGACGGGCGGCAGGCACAAGCGGCCGAGCGCCTGCGCGTGAGACACTGCACTGCGACTTAGGATCAGGGACCGTCAGGCTCACTCCCGGGTTGAGACTGGGACTGTGAGAGAGGAATGACGGAACCGCAGGCTAATCCTAGGTCATGCGAAGGACAGAGGAGGTGGTCGAGTGTCTGGAGGCCGAACATCGACAGGGAGTGGGATTGCGGACAAGTGCTTCGGAGCAAATTCGTTCCACCACAGTCAGGCTCCACGCGGATCCACCCCCATTTTTTTGTTTCACCGTAATCGCTACCCGTCCAGCTCGTCGATCCTCCAGCCTCACTCCCCCGACCCCCCAGTTGCGCCCCTTCCCAGGAAATTGTGGCATGTGACACCGCCATCACCCCCCTTAGGAACTGTTTTCGGACCCTTCCCACAGTCCACAACCAACTAGCAGGAGTTGCGGCGAGCAATTTCGAGCCACAGTTGTCCAACCAACATCAGAGCTCGTGGGTGATGATGGACCTTCTTGACGTAGGGGAAGTGGGAAAGAGGTTGTCCGAGCATGAGGAGACACGTGTTCCAGACACGTGGAAGGAGTTTGTGTGCAGGCAAAGTTCGCAGGTGGAGCAGAACTGAGGGATCGGAATTGGGGATGATGAGGTTGACGAACCCAAGCTGAGTTGAGAGCAGGGTGACACAGTGTTCTGAGACGAGGAGAGTCCTGACCAGAACAGGTTGGAAGAGGCAGTGGGGGGCCAGACGGAGGAGAGGCAGGGCCAGAGTGGTGCATCAGCGCCAAGTGTCAAACTAGTGAAGCTCCCGTGGCGAGGGTCTTGCGGCGGAGGCTAGATCCTTCAGAAGCTGGAGGTTCTTAAGGAAAAACCGGATGACCGACGGACTGTTGTGTGCAACATTTGCCAAACCAGGCTCAGCAGGGGTTCCACCACACTACTAGCTTAACTACCACCAGTATGCGCAGGCAGATGAATGTAAACACCCATCAGTGGACAAAGCCGTCACCTCCGGCGTGCACACCACTGCCCTCCCTGGTCAGCTGATAGTCAGCCCCAGCAGGACCCTGCCACAAAAAACCCATCGTGCCTCACGATCCTCCAAGCATCCACCGCGTTCAGCTCTCGCCTACCCCAGGCGATGGAGCGGAAACGCAAATAGGATGCAACACACCCGCACGCCAAGCCCAATGAGCACATCTCCAGATGCTTAGCCTGGAGATGTGCCATATAGCTCGTAGAGACCGAGGCCTTTGCAACCTATGGCGGCGGCGCCCCTCGGTATATGCGGTCCCCAGCCGCCACTACTTTTCCCGATGTGCCGTCCCAGCCCCGCACCAGCACGGTCAGACAACATCCCCGTGCCCTGAACCACGCCGTTCTGACAAGTCCACCAGACCAGAACGTGGACGAGTGAGCGGGGGGCAGGGCCATCATATTCGCTGCGGCACCATTGGGTTAACTTGGTGGAGGCTGGGACCGGTCTGACCCTGGGGTGGGCTCATATACTGCCGACGCCGAGGATTGCGGGGCCTACCTCGGTCCAGGGGTTTCAGGCTATTATGCCTCTCTCTCCCACCCCTCCTCCCACCTCCTCCTCCGAAATACCAGCCGTGGGACGGCGCCATCAGTCGGTAGCCTAGGCACAGCAGCAGTGCGTGCTAAGCGACAGCAGGCGGTGCTAAACTGCTGAGCCTAGGCGACAAAAGGCACACGCCCAAGAGCTATACAGGGCATCACGGCGCCGAGATCTGTGGCTGGCACCGCTGAACTAAGCCAGCATGGTTGTGTGTGACAACGGCCGTAAACTGGTGGCGGCTCGCAACTCGGCAGACTGACACATGTGCCATGCCTGGCCCATGTGTTAAATTGATAGTTCCAGGTTTCCTCAAGACATACCCAATCGTCGATTTGCTCACAAGGTGCGCCGCATGTGTGCGCATTCAGGAGAGTCCAGCCAGATGCTGCCACTCTCGGGCAGCGCAGCCCGCCTCCAACTGCCGCTCACCGACTGTTGTGCGACGGCCACGAGGTGGAAGTGCAACACTGATCAATGTTACCAGAGTTGACCAGCCGCGCCGAAGCAATGTAGCTGCAGATGTCAACTCCACCAGAACTGTAGTCAGGTCAGTCAGCTTCCTTCAAGTCTAACAATGCGAGAGTGGGGGGGACGTGGATGTCTGATTCTGTCAGGTGCTGGAACTGAGGAGTCAACACAGATGGTCAGTGGCGATGCCGCCATCATCAGCCTCACCATCCCGCTGCTTGGCCTGTTGAAAAACTCTGTGGATCAGCATGAGAGTGAGGTAAGCTTTGCGCTCGCCACACGAACGGCGGGCAGGGGAAGAAGGATTCCCTTGGTGATAGCCAAGACACCCTCTAGGTCTGTTTCTCAGCAGCATATCGAGGAGTGGCGGGGCGAGGAGGATGAGAGGAAGAGGAGGAGAATGTTGGCGAGACACAAGAGGGGACCATTGTGAGTCCTTTACTGTTCAGCGTGTATGGGCAGAAGAAAGAGGAGTTGCAGAAGAGAGGAGTTGGAGTGATTGGAGGAGGAGGAAATGGACAGTCACGGGCTCGTGAGGGGAGTGAGTTATGAGCGTTGGTACTCTGGCGGCATATGGCGAGATTCATGCTAGCTGCTATCCCGTGACCTCGCGTTCTCAAGAATTTATGCGCAGCACGCTTACTGGGTGTAACTCCTGGACCCACGGTACAGCAAAAATCTTTCACACTCTATCCCTGCAGAGGAAAGGGGTGAGAATGCCTGATACCAGCAGGACCTGGTGCACAAGCGAGAAACAGTATTTATCTGACAGCGCTAGCGGCAGAGTGCGGAGTTCTGCGGGACAGTAGCGAGGGAGCGTAGGCGAGCAGCAGCTTGTCCAGCACTGGCAGGGTACGCTTACAAGGCTTGACAGGCTTTATGTCACCCAGAAGACGACTGTCACCTGTTCCCAGGCCGGCAGAGTAGGGCGATCTTTACAGAAAGATGGTGGGGGTACGAGCTGACCATACCATGTTCCAAATGATTCACCACAGCTCCCTACAACACGGGTTCAAAGCTGGACAGTGGCACGGAACTGGCGCTGTACGCCTTGGAGGTTCTTGCCTGCCCTGCCGCTAGCGCTCTTGTCCAAGGGGTTTTCAGTTGCAGCTGGTGGCATCAATCACCGTAAGGTCACACGCCTGTCGACTGACAGCGCTGAAAGGCTGACGCTTATAGAACATGAATAAAGCTGGGATTTTAAATTTCCAATCTCCACCAGGTGAAGGAAGCTCACCTGATAATTGATCCACTCCCTCCTCCTCATTTTCTCCTCTCCTCTCTTTGTACAGTAAAGCAGAGGAAACTGGATTTTTTGACAGGGCCCACTGCTTTGCTAAGTCTATGCATATTTTTCTGAGGCCACCGTCCTCTTTTAAACAATTGGGAGTGCCCATACAGGCCTCATCTATTCATTTTCGGAGGCCGACAGTCTGTTTAAACATTTTGGGGTGCCACATACGCACTGCATCTATTCATGGGGGGCCACCTACCTGCTCTCTGTGTTACTGACAACTTTTTGTGGACTGCCAACATACAGGCACTAACATCGATTCCATTTTCTGGAGGGGCCACCTATGCTCCTCTGGTTGAAACTTTTTGGGACTGCCAAATACAGGCACTCATCTATTCTATTTACTGGGGCCACCTACCTGCTCCTTTGGTTTGAAAATTTTGGGGGATGCCACATACAGGCACTCAATCTATTCCAATGTCGAGGGCCACCTACCGCTCCTCTGGTTTGAACACTTGGGCTGCCACATCAGGCACTCAATCTATTCCAATTTTCTGGAGGGCCACTACCTGCGCCTTGGTTTGAAACTTTTGGGACTGCCACCACAGGCACCTCAACGATCATATTCTTTACTGGAGGGCACCTACCTGCTCTATGGTTTGAAAAATTTTGGGACGCCCAATACAGGCACTCAATCTATTCACATTTTTCTGAGGGCCACACTACTGCTCTTGGTTTGTGAAAACATTTTTGGGGAACTGCCACATAACCAGTGCACTCAACTATCATTTTACTGGAGGGCCACTACCTGCCTCGTTGGTTTGAAAAATTTTGGACTGCCACAACAGGCATATCCAAAATTAAATTGTTCTCCATAGCAGCCTCCACACGTGCGTCTCCTGCTGACCTCCAAAAGTCGTCCATATAGTGCCCCTCAATACATTCCCTTTATCAAACGAGGGGGTCAGGCAGAAAATTGGTGTGTTTCATGGATTCCTCAAGTTGTAACTTGTCGCCACCCAAAATCCACAAATATACTAATAAACTTTATCAGTACCAATATTATTTCAGCGCCTCTTGCCGCATAGTTTACATTCCCCTCACCGCATATCCTAAAACTTATAAGGGAACGCTACTACCACTCGATCTTATACACAAAGGTATTAGAAGTGCTGGTGGGAGTAGCCTAGAGACAGGGGCTGGGATTGGCGAAAGCTCGCCTGGCAGCGGAGCGCCAACTTCCCATGCCAAATCCCAACTAACATGGTTGCTAAACTGCAGAAACCTTTAATCTACTACTAGTCACCTGCTCAAACATGGTCCTTTCAAACGAGCTGTTTCAGGCAGCTTTTGGGTTGGTTTTCAGGCTTCCATGTTAATTTGTCGCCCACCCATGGTGGTAATCCAACAAACGATACTGGCAAACTTTATCATTTGTACCGATATTATTTGAGCGCTTCTTGCTCACCTCTTGGTTTTCTATGACAACCCATTGTGAAGCTGAGTCCTTTAGGGTAGTCGCATGCCACTCTCTAGCCTGCTGGCGCTGCCTCTGCTTGCCGTCCCCTATGTTCAGGGGCACTTATTGCATGTTTTAGAGGCTATCTCGATTCATTCTATGCACTGTCATGGCCATGCGGTTGCCATTAATTTTGCCTTTCATGGTGCGGATTAAGCAGCCTCGAGGCATCCATGCATGCTGCCCCTGCGATTCCCTGTCCATTCCGTGGTGTGCCATCCTTCTGAGGTTCCCAGGTGTTTGGGCCAGGCTCCCTTGCAGAGCCTTGGTCCCCTCGAAAAAGGTCGAGTCCTCCATTGACTTAAATAGGGTTCCGCTTATTCGAGACGAGCAACTCGAGCATCGGGAAAAAGTTCGTATCGAGAACGAGTACCGAGGCATTTTAGTGCTCGTCATCTCTACTCGATGCTTTCACAGCGAGCTATAGGGGGGGGGGGAATGGACCGTCGTTCTGTTTTTTAAGGCTTCACTTTACCATGATCAATGAAAATGGCTCAGCTTGTTTCCATGTTTGTCAAACAGAATCTGAATGATGCTAGTTAACCAGCTTTAGACTAGCACTACTATATTCTCTACTGTAAAAAGCATTAAGTATAGTAGTATCAAAGATTACTATTTATGCTAATAGCAGCTAATGATCACTAAAATCTGTTAGGACTTTGGCACCAGATTTTACATCACTAAACTACCAGCACCCTCTGGTAGGGTATGATATGCATATTTTAAATTCTCACTGGGGGCAACACTGTGACTACTGGGTTAGCACTGTGACTATTGTGGGGAGCCCTGTGACTACTAGGGGAAGCACTGGCACTACTTGCTTCTGGATCAGCATTGCCTACTGGCAATTTTGTGGATACTGGGGGAAGCCCTGTGACTTCAGGGATCCGCCTTGTCATTCCTGGGGCAGTCCTGTGATTTCTGGGGGCAGCACTGTCACTAGCTCTTAAGCAGCACTGGAGCTCCTTGTGGGCACACGTGGCACTTGGGGGAGCACTGTGGCACTATGGGGTCGAATCTGGGACAAATCTGACAGAACCTACTTTTTGTGGTTTCTAAATTGTAGAGCGAAGCTGTGCTGGAAAAGCCTGAATATCTCCAGCACGAGAATGTCTGAGTTGCACACACTTGGATTGTATTCTAGCTTAGCTCACCATTTGGCACTGCGAATCCACAATGTGAACTGTTTGGTTTGTTCTCATGTCACTTACCTCAAGCGCATGGCTCTAATCAGTTTCCAGGCAGTTTATTTTTTTTTTTTTAGTTTATAGGAGAGAGTTGTTAAACAAGTACAAGGCGTATTTACTACCTACTCTGGTACTCCGTTTTAGCACCGTGTGTCCCATCACACTTGTTCTGCTAATGATAAGGAGGTCCAGTCAGATGACATACACAAAGCATCAGAGCGCTCCCGTTACTCCAGTACTCTACAGGCCAGGTACCTGTGCTTGGGTGTGATCTCACTATACATACAGAGACCGGGGATGATAGGAGGCACATTGCTGGATCAGAGCGCCAGAGGGGGGCAACTACAACTGCTTTCTTGTTTTCAGACAACCAACTAAGACACCCAATTTAATAAAAGAGGGCACTGTATATGTTAGACGATCAGTAGCTTAGGGTTAGTGGTGCTTGGTTTAGTTGGCAGTAGTAGTCATTTTGATTTTATTTATACATTTTCAAAAAGAATTACAATACATTATAAAAAGCACCTGTTTTCCACTTTTTAATCCCTTAAAGAACTAAAAATGGAAAAACAAATTCCAGCCATCATCACAGCCTTTTCAGACCTCGTCATTAAAGGATTAACGGCATTATATATAATTGATATATATATATATATATATATATATATATATATATATTATGTATAGTGTTTCCAAATGTATTGGTTAAAATATTATAAAACATACAGATGAGTAATTCATGTCTGTCTTGACACATTTGACGATAGGAAATTAGATGCCAAATGCGGAGGATTTCCTCAGCATTTTATCAGCTTTCAACATGTGCTCTAACAATGGAAAATTTGTCACAACTTGAAGAGAACTTGTGATTGTTTTCACAAATTTCTATGTGTTGATTAAGTTGCAAGGAGGAGGAATTTACAATATATTATGGCTAGGTCATTGTGATTGCCTCTGGATTATAAAATGGGAAGAGTTTTATGTATCAATGTAACAGTAGGATCATTTGTACAACAGTTATCCAAATTTCAGTACCATGGACAGAGGGAAAACACGACACAAGTATGGATTAAATATTGCTAAAAAAACATGATGCATATTGAAATTCTATTACTGTGTATATATTTAATTAAATTATTGAGGCAGTGAAGTCCTAACAATGACAATTGGTTACATTATAAGCATACACTCACCGGCCACTTTATTAGGTACACCTGTCCAACTGCTCGTTAACACTTCATTTCTAATCAGCCAATCACATGGCGGCAACTCAGTGCATTTAGGCATGTAGACATGGTCAAGACAATCTCCTGCAGTTCAAACCGAGCATCAGTATGGGGAAGAAAGGTGATTTGAGTGCCTTTGAACGTGGCATGGTTGTTGGTGCCACGAAATCTAATAAAAACCCCAGTCATCTGTTAAACCACAGAAGGGAAAACACTTGTTAAATATATATATGCTTATAATTAGAGATGATCGCGAACCTAGTGCCTCGTCGAGATGATGCTATATTCGCGTCAGAGAATTAGGTACAGAAACTGCCTCGTTGCTCGGACAGAAGAAGGAGCAACCCGGGGCCTGATAGTTTACCTATAGGGGAGATGCAGGGAAACCCATAAACCGCCAGAGTGAACTCCAGTGACCCAGCGACACATAAGGAGGTAGCCTCTGTTGTCCGCTCGAGGGGGAATAGATGGCAGCTCCCGCCGTTCGTTTTGCTTTTTGGCGGCCAGAAAACAGAGCCATACAAGCAGGGAGACTTGCACTCCACCAGCAGGACGTGGTACCCTTACACGTCGATAGCAGTGGTTGGCTGGGCCAGATCAGGTGACCCTGGGATGTTCGACTAGCCGCTGCCCGCCGACTCTGTGATCATTCTGTGTCTGGATTGCGCTAGGGAGAGAGCTGTGCTGTCAGGGAAGCGTTAGGTGTTTCTATTAGCTTACTGTTTAGGCAGGAGTGATTCTCAAAGAACCCAACAGCCCTTCTTAGGGCTACAAATACGTTCTACTTTTTTTATTTTAATTGCATCTAGTACCATTTTTGAGGATTAGCAGGGGGACTTGCTACGTTTTGTGTTTAGCTCTTAGTGGCACACTAATCCATAGCAAAAAACGACCGAAGTGGGAAAATTTAGTAGGGGTTGGATTCAATAGGCACCAACTCACGTGTCATCTCATCTGGCAGTAGTGTCCTGAGTGATTTAATAGCTTAGCTAGAATATAATAGCATAGGAGAACTACAAAGAGCTTACTTACGCATACAGTGTAGCGTTCGATATATTTGAATTCTGGTTGATCTGTGGCGGTCTGTACTTTTGCGTGCATGTAATAGCCAATTCAGGAGCAATTTGTGTGAGACTTGCTGAGGCCAGCTGTGTTCTGCGCGTTAGTAGAGCGAACCATATCCATAGCAAAGACTAGAATGTATTTTGGCGATAGTGCGGAAAATTAGTAGGGGGGATTTCAATTAGGACATAACTCAGGTCATCTCATCTGGCATAGTAGTTGCTTTGATACTTGGCTAGTAGAAATAGCCTAGGAGAATACAAGAGCTTACTTACGCATACAGTAGCGTTCTATATATTGATTTTGCTGTTGATCTGCTGGTGGGCTACTTTCTGCAGTGCAGTAATAGCCAATTCTGAGCAATTGTAGTGAGACTTTGCGACCGCTGTGTTCTGCGCTTAGGGACGCACATATCCATAGCAAAGACCGAAGTGGGAAAATTAGTTAGGGGTTGAGACTTTCAGAATAGGCACTAACTCAGTTGTCATCCTCATCTGGACATAGTAGTGTGCTGATTACTTGGCAGCCTAGATGAAAATAGCCCATAGGAGAATACAAAGAGCTAATCTACGCATACGAGCGTTAGATATTTGATTTCTGGTTGATCTGCTGGTGGCTGTACTTTCTGCAGTGCATGTACTAGCCAATTCGAGCATTTGTTGTAGTGAGACTTGCGACCGCTGTGTTCGCGGCTCTTAGTGGACGCACATATCCATAGCAAAGACCGCAGAAGTTGGAAAATTTAGTAAGGGGGGATTTCAATTAGGCACTAACTCAGTGCTTGTCTACATGTCTGGCCAGTAGGGGGCTTGATACTTGCTAGAAAAAATAGCCAAGGAGAATACAAAGAGCTTACTTAGCAGACAGGTAGCGCTATCATATTTGATTTCTGGTTGAATCTGCTGGTGGCTTGTACTTTCTGCGTGCATTGCTGCATTGGTATAGCCAATTCTGAGCAATTTTGTAGTGAGACTTGCGGACCGCTGTGTTTGCGCTTAGTGACGCACAGATCCATAGCAAAGACCGAAGTGGGAAATTAGTAGGGGTTGGATTTCAATTAGGCAATAACTCAGTGTCATTCTCATTCTGGCTGTAGTGTGCTTGATACTTGGCTAGAAAATAGCCATAGGAGGAATACAAAGGAGCTAGTACGCTATACAGTAGCGTTCTATATATTTGATTTCTGGTTGATGTGCGTGGCTGCGTACTTTCTGCAGTGCATTATAGCCAATTCTGAGCAATTTGTAGTGATGAGACTTGCGACCGCTGTGTTCTGCGCTTAGTGACGGCACATATCCATAGCAAAGACCGAAGTGCGGAAAATTTAGTAGGGGTTGGATTTCAATTAGGACTAACTCAGTGTCCTCATCTGGCATCAAGTAGTGTGCTTTGATACTTGGCTAGAAAATGCCATAGCAATAGGATAGCATGTTTGGTTTTAAAAACTCAAAAAAAACAAAAAACACAAAAAAAAAAAAAAAAAAAAAAACACAAAAAAAAACAAAAAAAAAGTTAAAAAAAAAAACATGTTATAACTCATTTTCAAAATGTTTACCCGAGGGCTAGGGGTAGGGAGCGAGCGGGGGGGAGTGGCGGTCCACACTAGCAGGGGTCAGAGGCCGTGGTCCTGGGCGGTGGGGTGAGACACCCACCCTGCGAGATGAGGGAGCAGGGGAACGCCGCCGAGCTACCCCCCTAGGTTCATGTCTGAAGTTACTGGTACTCGTGGGTAGAGCACTGTTGATGGCCAGAACAGGCGAACGGTGATGTCGTGGAGTGGTGACATGATCTTCGAGCAATTTGTCCACCCCCCAGTCTTCCACGCAGTCCACCCATGTCACCGAAATCGCTAATCTCCAGCTCCGCCCACTCTCAGCCTCCTCCCCCCCAGTCTGCCCCCTCCCGGAAATTGGCATTTGAACCGGCCTCACTACTCCTGAGATGAATTGTTTTTGGACCCTTCCCCAGTCCACAACCACTTGTCCGGTTGTCGCTGAGCAATTTTCCGATGCCCAGGTTTTCCAACAGCCAGTCTGTGGGTGATGATGCCCTTCTGACGTGTGAAGTGTGTAAAGAGGGGGTCCGACGATTGAGGAGACACGTGTCAACAGTGGGGAAGTGTTGTCAGAGGAGAGTCCAGAGGGGAGAGCAGACTGAGGGATCGGAGGGATGCAGGAGGTGAAGCCTCCTGAGGGGTGGATCAGGCAGGGGGAGATGAGACACAGCCACGGTGAAGGGGACGGTCAAGCTTAGAAACCAAACAGGCCGGTGAGTGTGACACATGCTTATGAGACGGAGGAGAGTCCTGATGACCAGAAAGGTTGGGAAGGCGAGTGTGGGTGTGATGACCAGACAGACAAGGAGTGGAGGAAGCAGAGCGAGTGCATCAGCGCCACAATGTGTCAACTATTGAGACTTCCCGTGGCGAGGGCTCCTGCGCGAGGGCATAATCCTTCAGGTAAGGTCTGGAGGTCTTACGGAAAACACGGAGACCCGATAGACTGTGGTGTGCATACATTGCCAAACAGGCTCAGCAGGGGTTCCACCACTACTAGTTAACTACCCCATGTGCGCAGGCATATGAGAATGCCTATAAACCTCCTCACCATCAGTGGCAAAAAGCCCGTTTTCACCTCCGGCCGTGCACACAACCACTGCCCTTCCCCTGTGTCGCTGCTAGTCGCCCCCTGCCCACGGACCCCCACAAAAACCCCATCGTCGCCTCCACGATCCTCCACAGCATGCCCACCCAGCGTTCAGATCTCTCCATACCCCAGTCGGAGCGGAGCGAAACGCAATATAGTGCACCCCACCGACGACCAAGCCCTTAATGTGCAACATCTCCCAGATTGCTTAGCCTGGAGATGTGCCCTATAGGCTAGGAGAGAGCCGCGCCTTTCGCAACTCATGGCGGCGGCCGCCCTCGGTATTCGGTCACCAGCCGCCAGATACTTTCCCGATTGTGCCCGTTCCCAGCCCTGCCACAAGCACGTGATCAGACAACATCATCCGTGCCCCTGACCAACGCCGTTTCTGACAAGGTCCTCCACTGACCACGGACCACGTGGACGAGTGATGCCGGCAGGGCCATATATATCGCTGACGGCAACATTGGGTTACACTGGTGTGAGGCTTGCGGATAGCCGATGTCGACAACTGGGGCTGACTCATCTATCTGCGACCGACCGCAGGACTTATTGCGGGGGATGGGCCTCCCTACCTCTGTCCAGTGTTTCAGGGCCTTACTATGCCTCCTACTCCTCCCACCCCTCCTCCAACCTTCCTGTGCCTCCGAACTACCATCCGTGGGACACGGCGCCATCAGTCGGATTATTGAGCTCTAGGCACGAGCCGCAGTGCCAGTCGACACTAAGCGACAGGCAGGCGAGGTGGCCTCAAATGCTGAGCCTAGGCGGACAAAAGGCAACCGCCCCAATAGCATACAGGGCAAGTCACGGCGCACAGACTGATCTTGGCGGCACCGGTGAACCTTCAAAGCCGGGAATGGTTTGTTTTGCTGAAACGGCGCAGGGACATGGTGTGGCCTCGGTCCTCTCTTGCAACTCGCACACCAGACCTGACCACATGTGCAATCCGGGCCCATGTGGTTTGTTTTAAATTGTGATAATTAGTTTCAGCGTTCTCCTCAGCAGACATACAGCCCAATCTGTCGGATTTGCTCCAAGGGTGTGCCGGCCGCATCTGTGCGCATTTCAGGAGGTCCAGCACACCAAGCACAGATGCTCTGTCCACCTATGTCATGTCCGTCCCGGCTCAGCGAGGTAGAATAGCAG
The DNA here is from genome assembly GCA_019512145.1 of Engystomops pustulosus. Taxonomy (NCBI): domain Eukaryota; kingdom Metazoa; phylum Chordata; class Amphibia; order Anura; family Leptodactylidae; genus Engystomops; species Engystomops pustulosus. Next base: position 94,676,437 of record CM033644.1, read on the forward strand.
CAGCACCCCTCCAACTGGCCCGCTACTCACCGACTGTTGTTGCACGTGCCGCAGGAAGGGTGGATGTGCGGACATGGAATGCAACACTGACCATGTTTACGCACAGACGTTACATGCCGTCGACTAGAAGGATTGTGTAGACTGCCAGATTGGGCTAACTTCACCAGAAACTGGTAGTCAGGTCAGTCAGCTTCCTCAATCTACAATGAGGGGAGTGGACGTGGATGTTCTGATATCTTGTTCAGGTGGCATGTAGGGAACCTTTGCGGCGTCAACACAGATGGTCGTGGCGATGCGCCATCATTCAGACGAAACTCACCATCCCGTGCTTGGCTGCTTGAAAAACTTATAGACTGGATCAGCAATGAATCGGAAGCTTTGCGCTCGCACCAATCGCGCACAGTGCCCGAAGAAGATTCCCTTGTTGATAGGCCAACAGCACACCTCAGCGTCTGTTTTCAGCGATACGCACGGGACCGGGATCTGGTAGGAGGTTGGGAGGAGGGGAGGAGAGGAGGAGAAGAGGAGGAGAATGTGTGGTGAGAACATACAAGAGGGGACGATGTTGCGTCACGTATATCTGTTCAGCGGGCTGTTGGGCACGAAAGAAGCAAGCGATGGGGCTAGGAGTCGTTGGAGTGAGGATGGGTGACGGGAAATGAGACAGTCAGGCCAGTGAGGGAGTGATTCTTACGCGTTGGGTACTCTGGCCCGCCATATGGCAGATTTCACGCTAGGCTGCCGTATCCCGGGACCTCGTCCCGTGGCAACGAATTATTCCAGCACCGAATTTATCTGGGTGGTTCAACTCTCCTGGCCCACGGTACAGTGAGCCAAAATCTTTCCACTTCTCATCACCTGCAGAGGAAAGGAGTGTGAGAAGCTATGAATACCAGCAGGCTGGTGCACAAGCTGAAACAGTATTTCCACTTTCTGACAGCGCTAGCGAGCAGAGTGAGCCGTAGTTCCTGGAACCCGGTCGACCAATCAATAAGAGGATAAGTTAGCCTGCGGGGAGGATGTAGGCGGACAGGGGCCAGCTTGTCCAGGCACTGGCAAGGGTCCGCTTTAGACAGGAGGTTTTTTGGCACCAGCTTTATGTCACCCACCCCACAAGACCTGTCACCTCGTGGGTCCCCAGTCTGACTTCTTCGCTCCAGAGTAGGGCTGGGTATTCTTGTACAGAAAAGTGGGTGGGCCGAGAACGTAGTGACCATACCATCGTCCTAAATGATCACACAGCTCCCTTGACAACTACTGGGGTTTCAAAGCAGAGACATGTGGCCAGACGGAAAACTGAGAACGCTGTACGACTTCTGCGAAGTGGCTTCTGTCCCCTTGCCTTTGCCTGATAGCGTCATGGCCGAGCGGGGTTTTTCAGTTGAAAATGGTGTGGATGATCATCATACCGGGACCCGAGATAATGCCCGCCGTACACGCTGTCGGACTGATAGCAGTCGTCTTGACAGTGACTGACGCTTTATTAACAATGAATATAAAAGGCGGATTTCTCGAGGATATTTCCAACTCCACCAGGGTGAATGCGGGAGGAAGCTCACCTTGAAATAAATTGATCCCCCTCCAAAGCATTACGGAATATGCTGGAGCTATATAAAGATTATTATTATTTATGTACAGTAAAAGATCTTTCAGCAAAACACATTCCTTAATTTAATTACAGCAATTGTTTCACACATTAAAGAGTTGTGTAGCAGTAAGATGTGATAGGGGACCTGTAGCCATTAGACCAGTTAACCTAAATATATACTGTACATATAACGGAAACTTCACAAGCTCCAGCTGCAGAACTGATAAAACTGAAAAAAAGATGTTCTGTGGTTCCCTCCAAGTATGGGGATTTTTTATAGAATTGAAAGTATAGTATTTGTGTCTTCCGCTACATTATGTAGCCACATGCAGATATATCATGCTTCTGCTTAGTCAGAACATTTTTGTTTTTCAAAAAATCAATGATCCAAAAAATACCTCCTGGCTTTGTAGGAGATTCTTGACAAAAAAGTAGAACAGGGGAGGATTAAAGGCCTATATACACTTGACAATTATCTCCATTTAAGGAGAGCATAAAAAAACAAAGAAAATGGAAGGTGAAGAGAAGGTTTGTTCAACTTTCATTCCTTTAATGAACCTCCCAAAATACATCCATTTTTATTTCCAAAACAAAAGACATTAGGGGAACATTTACTAAGGTCCTTGCACCAGTTTTCTAGCGGACTTTGCACATTCTTTTATGTGTATAATGCTTGCATGTGTATTTAAGAAGTGCCTGCGCCACATATGTTTTGCACGAGACCCTTTTTGTGTCGTGACTGTGTCGTATTCTTCACACAACACAAATTTTGTCACTGAAAGGGGCATTACGGAGCACAATAGGACTGTGCCCCACATTTATCATGCAGAGTCCAACAGAAATGTGTTGCACACCCTATGTTAAATGTGCACCAAAAAAAGTTGGTGCACATAGTGCAGTTTGCACTATTCTTGATAAATGTGCCCCTTTTTCTACAATGCTATTTGTTCTGCTATAAATAGCATAATGGGAGATTGAATAAATTGTTAAATGCAATGAGATGTGAACTTTGTCTTAGTAAAATTCATCAACTGAGATAGATGACACTGAACTCACTGATGGTAGATGTCCAGCATTACATGTTCATTTTGGCTGAGGAGCTAGGAGCCAGCTGGTAACATCTGAGGGCTGCGGTGAGGAGAGAGTTGGTGAATGATCTCTCCTAGCTCCTCAGCCTGGATCAGGAGGTAGGGTTACAGCGGGAGGAGGGGGTGTATACATTAAAATACAGCAATGCTCAGAGGCGCTCCCATGAAACTCATTTACATATTTTTTAAAGTCATTTTCATATGCATTTTCTTTATGCACTAAAACAGTTCCAATTAGTGCAAAATAAAACGAGCAAGTAATTCTGGGCTTCTTTCATCAGTTAAACTGATGGCCCATTAAGCTCTGTGTTTCTAATCTATATACTTTGACTCCCTGGACTACTTATTCTGTAGTATATTATTTTATTTTTCCAGATAGGATCAAAGGAAAGGACTAGAATGAGAGAAGAATTGCTGGACATTCTTTAATCTGCCTATTATCTATTAATAACAGATGCACTTTTAATGCAAATATCATATATATACATATCTACTTCATACATGCATGAATATATACGACATAAGTATATTACAAATAGCAATTCATTGTACTGAATGCGTGCAAAGGGTTTTGGCTATTCCCCACCTAATTTCAAACTTCTGTCATTTAATTTATCTGAGTGCTGTTTTAATAAGGAATTGTCTATGAATGAGCGTTGAAGGAAATATTAGCATGCTGGAAATGTTTGAATGAGGAAGAGGTAGACAGGACAAGAGTACAGTGAGTGAAGGTGGTGAGTGAATTATCAGGAGACACAATTAAGCCATCAAACATGAAATAAAATGCCATTGATTCCCATGCTGTAAGAAGTTGAAATTACTTTAAACTTTGTCAATTAACCAAACTTCTCCAGCAGCCATCAATTTATAGATGTTTTCAGTTCTTGTCATGTCACATTACTTAACCAATGTACAGCACTTACATTGATAAAAATAAGTAATTAAAGGTGAATGCTATTTCTCTATGGAAAAGTAAGTAGCTGTAAGCATTTTCCTCGAGAGGAAATGTATGTACAACAGCAAACAGTATTAGTGGCATCAGTGATAATGTTTTTACATAGCATTCATGTAACTCAAATCAGTTTGTCTGTCTGGCTGTAAGAACTGAACAAAATAAAGAAAATAAAGAATCATTGTTTCCTGTTAGGCCAGCTGCCCACAAGCAAGTGTGGTCCCTGACTGGAGGGATTTCCCAGACCAAACCTTGTATTAGTGGACTGACCTAATTGGCTTAGTTCATGCCTAGTGATAAAAGGTACAGTTTCGGAAAATCCCAGCGGTGCATGGAGCGTTTTACCTAGTTTAACCAAATTGGTTTGTGGGCAATATCTGCAATTGGCTTATGTTAATATCTTCAAAGGATAGGTGATGAACAAATTCTATTCTTAAATTATACCCAGATACATGTGGCTCAGGGTGGTGGGATATATCTCCCTAAATTAACTAAACGTGTGCAGAGTATTACATGCAATGTAAGGCTGAGAATTCTGGGTAAAGGACAAACTATTAAGTACAAATTATGTACATTTACATGAACCATTAGCAAGTTGTGTCGAATATACTGAGCCATATGGACAATTATATTACATTTGGTACAAGTTGTGACATGTTCTTCTCCATTTAATATTGACTAAACTAACAAGCCTCAATCGCTTAGGTAGGGTATAAAATGTCCTTTATATCATTGAATTCATGAGAAATTTTGCCTGTTTACATAAAATATCTCCTCAAAAGCAGTTTGGAAAAGAGATGGTAAGTATTTCCCAAGATTAGTAAATTTTAGAGGCTGCTGGGAGAGTGTTACTTCATATGTGCCTATCTCCAGTACATAGAAACACACTTCCCCACAAAGCACCCCATTTTTAAAACTGCACCCCTCAAACTATTCAGAACAGCCTTTGTTAAGTTTTAACAAACTTAACAAAGGCTCTCCAAGCATCTCACAAGAATTTAAACATAATGCAGCTATTTGGAATTTTAAAATTTTGACAATAAAATGACTATTTAGTCCTAAAATTTATACATTCATGCAGGATAAAATGAGAAAACATGTATCAGATTTTGATGTGCAGTTTCTTACAAGTATGTCAATACCCCACATGTCGATGTTAACTACCTTATGGGCCCAGAGCAGAAGGCAGAAAGGCATTGAGATTTTAGAGGGCAGATTTTGAGCTATGAGAACAGTGAAACTACAACACCCAGAGAATTTATCTACATTGATAATGAGCATTTCACCACCACAGATGTTTTATAGTATTTACATTGGCTTGTGAAAGTGAAAATGTTTAAATTTTTATTTTTATAAGGGGTTAAAGAAGTAAATGGACCCCATAGTCTGTTACCCAGTTTCTTTAGCATGTCATAAGATCCCACATGTGATCAGAAACTGGTGTATGGGCGCACTGCGGTGCTTGGAAGGGAAGGAGCTTCTATTGGTGGATTTTGCTTGAACAGATTGCAGGAGCTATATTGCCCCTAATATAGTATAGTCGGTACCCATTTTAAAAACTAGACTCCTTATGTTCATGTAGCTAAAACGGCGTAGTGTCTGTGCTGCTATTGTGTCGCACGCGACCCTTTGGTGACGTAGCTGCGCTAGCCTCCATGCAGCACAAATTAGGGGATGTGCCAGTGGTCGGTCTGACTGATTCGGATGAGTGCCGTATTTAACATGCAAATTGTTTCAAACACCCTATGTTAAAGGTGCACCACAAAAAAGTTGGTGAACTCTGTCGGGTCAGTGTGGCGAAGCGACAGATTCATGATTTCTGGAGCAGGATCTTAATGAATTGGTTGCACCCAGCATTATACATGGGTAGAGCACTTTTAGTGAAGTTTCCGACTTTCTAAGTAAATGTGCCCCAATAAGATAAAATAAGATAAAAAATAAGTTGTTTATCATAACAATTTCATTACCTAAATATATTACAATAGATGTTATAAGCAACAAATTTTGAATGCAAAGTAAATAAAATAGCATAAAAATGTAAGGTTTCTAAAATATAATAACAGTTGCAGATTAGTCACTGTTGAGCTCTTATTTTTTATATTATTGCAAGTCAAATCTTGTGAGTTGAAAATGTACATTGTTAATCAATAAGATACTGACCCCCAGAGAAATCCATAGATACTGTAACGCTCTTGGTCATGGTTAGTCTAAGTATAGTGCAACGATTGTCAAATACGTCGTTAAGATTGAACTTGGTGTATGTGTTTGACTGGTGTATGTGTACATAATTATGAGCCTAGAGCACATTGGTGACCAAGTCCAATTAACATTTTTTTTTTTTTGCAGGATTCCCGTACCTTTAAGAATAGTGCTATTTAACACATACCCCTAAATATATGCAGTCTGAGTGATTGAATTAATTGGACACCTTCAGTTAATGTGGATCAGTTAATGTGTAAGATCAGTATATTCCTTTAAGCATGTGATCTGGCTTTTTCTTTCTCTGGTTTTGATAAACAGCATCCAGTATAAGAATAGTGGTTTGTAACTATGTTGCTTTGGGGCCCAAGCCACCTTCTCATCTACTCTGTGAGTCAACTGATTTTACATTAATAAAAAAGACTTCATGTATTATACATAAATTTACCATGTTATAAGATATGTGTTTTCAGTATACATATTTTAGCACTTAATAATGAAGTAATCTACTTAATTTGTAACTGGAGTGATGAATATCTGCTGGCAATATTGTTACATCGGTCATTTAGAGTGCATGATGAGTAAAACAGCAAACATACTCTTGTGCATCTCTTTATCTATTTGTATTTTTTACTGTATTTCTCTATAATTTTGAAACAGAGTATTTAATACTGTCGAAACTATGATGATAACCCCCGAATTGTGGTCAGATGATTGACTCACACCAACCACATTCATGCATGAGTGGACACAGGAGGTGGTTTCTAACCTGCTTGAGCGAAATTCAGAGCAATAACCACTCACAGTATATAACTAAAGTATATTCCTGTTAGAATATGTTTTAATGCATATCTAATATAATTTACATTTTAAGACACACAATAAATATGTCCCTATCAATTTAATTCTGTTGTACATGGAATGGGGATCTCTTGAAATGACACACAACAGGGGTCACCTAGCAAATTATTTTCAGAGTATTTGATAAACCACAAAATATTAGTTTTTCACTTGAACATTTACTTTTACACATCTTACAGGGGCGAAGATTCATTGAGACCTTCTTGTAATTGGGATTGCTTTTCAAAGCAAACACCAGAGGTTGATTATTTTCGTACGCTTTCACCTCCTGTCACAATGGACAGCGACCTTCTTTCTTGTATTTGTTTAGTGTATCAAAAGTCCTGCTGATCAGCCTGCACAGAGTTAAAATCAGCTGCCAGCAAATTGTGTATCTTAGCAAGATGAAATTCCCAGTCTGTCAGGACATTTCTCCTAGGACACCAAGGGAAGCAAAGTTCAACTAAACAGCACAATTAATTCAAGATCACTTCGGAATATGAAAAAAAGTAGTTTTATGCTGAGCCTTTGTCATCCCGGGGATTTATTGTGGGTTTCTGGATCTGGAAAAGCTATTCTTATAGCCTTATCTTATTGGCATTCCTGTTATTAGTATCTCACATACATACTATGCTTTAACTGGAAGGCTCAGCTTTAGAAAGAAACTGGAGGATAATCCAGATGTACTGGTACGCATGCAGCAAAATATTGCAATGAATATAACAATGGTAACATAAAGTATTGCAATAAAAACAAAGACTGACACTGTTTGATGTCCCTTTGGATATGCAGGCATTTCAGCACTGGAAAAAAAAACAATGCCAGCAATTGAAATTGCCATAAAGTTATAGAATATAACATTTCCATGATTTAAAGTATAATAAGGGTTTTTCAATAAATTATATTGTTTTTTTGTGAGAAAATCAATATTTAATGCCAAGGACGTGTAGAATCCCAAATTCAAACCAAGGGTGACATTAGAAAATAAAACAAAACATTTCTAAATAGACATAAATGAATGGAATTTTGGACATAACAATTTCTGGTAATGTAACATTTTTGTATATTTCAAGATTCTCTTCAATGGTGAAATAAAAATTTGATGTTTATTTATTTTACAAAGAAATACATGATTAATTAGGGGCTGAAAACCAATCCCTGACTCTCAAACAGCTGAAAGGTCTTTGTTTTTGTTAACCAGGGAAATGATGATGTAGCCCTCTAAGGCCCCTTTCACACTTGCGTTTTTCACGCGTGTTTTCTGCGCATGCTTTTGCATTGCACTCTGACCCATTGTAACCAATGGGTCTTTTCAGACTTGCATTTTATTTCATGCACACATGCGCGTTTTTTTTAACGCGTGTTTAAATCTCGGCATGCTCTACTTTTGCAAGTCACGCACGTGAAAAACGCACCATACAAGTCTATGGAGATGCATCAAAAACGCATCGCACTCTGAGACACTTGCAAGTGCAATGCAAGTGCAATACGTTTTTCACGCATCAATTGCCATAGAAAAGATAGAGCTCATACTGAGTCATTTCACCGTGTTTTTTCTGCGCCGTGAAAACCGCATTGAATGCATTGAAAACACGCATGAAAAACTGAGACACTGACACAAACTCTGACTGAAACTGATTGCACTCTGATGCAAAATGTGCGTTTTCACTGACCAAACCCTGATCGCACCCTGATCAGACTCTGACATAAAATGCAACGCGAGTGTGGAAGGGGCCTAAGACATTCTTCTTGCAAAGTCAACAGAACCTAAATTAACCTAAACAGAATCAAACTGTTGAGTGCCCCTTCCACACTTGCGTTGTGCATTTCACGTCAGAGAGTTTGATCAGGGTGCGACTCAGTTTTGGTCAGTAAAAACGCGCATTTTGCATCAGAGTGCAATCAGTTTTCAGTCAGAGTTTGCTCAGTGTCTCAGTGAAATGGACTCAGGACTGGAGCTCTATCTTTTATATGGCAATTGATGCGTGAAAAAACCATTGCACTTTGCATTGCACTTGCAGGTGTCTCAAGAGTGCAATGCGTTTTTGATGCATCTCCATAGACTTGTATGGTGCGTTTTCACGCGCGTGACTTGCAAAAGTAGAGCATGTCGAGATTTAACGGGGGAAAAAAAACGCGCGTGTGTGCGTGAAAAAAAGTCTGAAAAGACCCATTGATTACAATGGGTCAGAGTGCAATGCAAGTTTGCGCGTCAAAAGCACGCGCAGAAAACGCGCGTGAAAAACGCAGTATGAAAGGGGCCTTAAGGTTTTAATAATTTTTTTTTTTTTTTACAAATGTTTTATCGAAATTCATTCATTTTCAATAGATCATTTCAGTAGTTTTAAGTAGATTAGATTTTATTTTCATAGTTGTTTGAAATAAAGTATTTAAACATTTGGTACTAATGTGCTCTGGTGATTCATTTTACATCAGCTTTTTTAGTAGACAGTTTACGTTATGTTGATAGAGCTATGCTGTATGTAGCCTGTGAACTGTACAAATAATTTCTGCTAAACTTGTAAAATGCTGTGCTTGATAGCAAAGGACAATATACCAAGCCAATGGCCAGTTTTAAGCACCAATTATAGGACTAAATGAGTGTTAGCATACATAAAGTTTCAATATTGTGGTGGAACATCGCCTACAGCATATCACTTTATGATACAATATTGCAGGCTCAAAACTTACATATCTGGCATGTCTAGAAAAAGATAAGGAAGTGCACAAATATGTTCCTTTGTTAGTGCTTTATAACCTATCATATATTATTAATTTTATTTTACTGTTCGTTCTACTTTAGTATAACAATTAGATGATAGTCTTAAATATATATTATTTCATGTGACTGGCCAGTAGTCTCCAAATGTGCTGCAGGTCAATGGGCTTGGAACATTTTTTTTTGTAGAACTGGTTCTATGGAGCAGTAAATTTAATTACACTAATTTGTGGACATCTAGCAAACATCCAAATATCATTCAGTAAAATTGCTTTGCAAACAGACTGTCTATTTCTATGGTGTATAAACACTTATGTCTTGGTATGATTCCCTTTGAAACAAACACAGATTGCTACAGACTTATCAAAAAAGTCTTTAAATTGAGTCATGATGTCATTTAGTTTAACTTTGCTGAATGTTTCTGTTGCAGGATGATGGATTCTTATGTCAGTTATCCCTAACCTTATATTTTGAGTTGAGGTCTACACCTAGAAAATCTTTGGCCCAAGTGAGCTTGTATGGTAACAAAGTCACAAATGAAGGATCCAAGGAAGCAGCACTCTAATGAATATAATGAAGTATTTGGATTCTGTTTTGAAGTATAATGAAGTATTGGATTCTGTTTGAATGAGGGTACATTGGTTTGGTACATACTGTCTTCTAGATACATTCTCAAAACCTTTAATTACATTAAGGGATTTTCTGGAAAAAAAAGATACTCAAATGTCCAACAAGCAAATTGAATGGCAGAGTCTAAGGTCCAAGCTAACATAATCTTGTCATCCAGTTAGAAAACTGTTAGAAAAGCATGTCTCAAACTAATGTGACACAATCTGCCTTAATACTATTAACTGGATAGAAAATGGTTACACTATTTTCTGTTCAGCTTGTAGCATCCACCATGCTAATGTATTACTGGCCAGCTTCACCCCCACCGATTTCTCCACAGGCAAATTGCAACTGTTTCATCCAAAATTGTAGCCAGCTGCCAGAGTTCCCAACATCAGGACATCTTGAGACAACCTGGATGGAAGACCACTTTAATGATATAGTCTACACCTAGAAAATCTTTGGCCCAAGTGAGCTTGTATGGTAACATATATCATAAAGTGGTCATTCACTCCAGGTTGTCTCAAGATGTCCTGATGTTGGGAACTCTGGCAGCTGGCTACAATTTTGGAATGAAACAGTTTGCAATTTGCCTGTTGGAGAAATCGGTGAGCTGGTCCAGTAATACATTAGCATGGTGGATGCTCCAAAGCTGAAGATAAAATAGTGTAACCATTTTACTATCCAGCTAATAGATAAGGCTGTATGTGTGAAAAAAGCAGATTGTGTCACATTAGTTTGAGACATGCCTTTTCTAACAGTTTTTCTAACTGGATGACAAGATTATGTTAGCTTGGACCTTAGACTCTGCCATTCAATTTGCTTGTTGGACATTTAAGTATCTTTTTTTTCCAGAAAATCCCTTTAATGTAATTAAAGGTTTTGAGAATGTATCTGGAAGACAGTATGTTACCATAACCAATGTACCCTCATTCAAAACAGAATCCAAATACTTCATTATACTTCAAAACAGAATCCAAATACTTCATTATACTTCATTAGAGTGCTGCTTCCTTGGATCCTTCATTTGTGACTTACACGCACCTTGGAGACAGGTTTGTTTGAGGCATGCACCCTACCTTTTGACAAAGATCTGTTGTCGTAGTGCTATTCTATCCCTACTATTGCTCATTTATATGAAAAAAAAATCTATACACAGTAAAATAAACATTTTAGTATGCCCAGCCCCTGTAGTATACAGCCTGCCGGGCCCCTGTAGTATACAGCCTGCCCAGCCCCTGTAGTAGGAAAAAAAATAACACTGTACTCACTTTTCCGATATCCCCAGTAGGTCCTCTTCTGTCTCCGATGCTCCGGTGCCGCCTCGGGTCCTTTGGTCCTCTTCGGATTCTTCTGCTCATCTTCGGCTCCTATTCGGGTCTCCGTGTTTGGCCGGCACACAGAATGACGTCAGACGCTTTCCAACGTCATTGTTTGTGAGCCACTGGCATCGCGAGGGGACCGAAGAGGAGCAGAACTTCCCGAAGAGGAGCCATAGTGGAGCAGAAGAACCCGAAGAGGATCCGAAGGACACATGGTTGTACCGGAGCATCGGAGACAGAAGAGGGTTGGTCCGATCATCCCTAATTGTGAATAAACAACTGGATAAAAAGCCTACACCAAACACAGTGAATACTTCCAAACACACATAATAATTATAATTTAACCTAGAACACCACTGCAGAAAAGCAATAGTGGAGCCGATTAGTAATATTTTCCTTAAGATCTGAATTATCTTTGTATCATGGGAAAATTAGGAAACCCTCCATACATGACAAATAGTTATTCAGTTCTACTGTAACTGGATGATCAAATGCCAAGTGTGTTAATATTGATAGGGAAACGTCAAATTTCAAGCACCCCTACCTTGAAATTCGTATCCTTTTCTCTAAAGCACCTTTTTTCTCTAAAGCACCTTTTTGCTATACACATTAAAGAAAATGTGGCATAATTCATATTTTTGCCATGTGCTTCTCCCAAATAACTCCATCCATGTCACTATTGTTACTGTATCAAAGGCAATGGTATGGCCTCCTAGCAACAGGAAGCAATTAAATAATTCCCAAATTCTTACTACTGTTATCAACATCATCCGTATGTTTAGCTGTTAATAAGATGGACAATCAATTATTTATACTCAGTTTAGATGCTGAAAAGGTGTTTTGATCGCCTTAGCTGGCCTTACATGTTCCAGGTTTTAAAAACAATGGGGCTCATTTACTAAGGGCCGTGTATCGCACTTTTGACGGACTCTGTGCGTTTTTCATGGATTACACCGCTTGCACAGGTATTTAGCAAGTATCTGCTCTAGGATTTTGGTGCACACAATCGATTTTTTGGTGCAGCTGCACTGGTTTCCATGCAACACAATTTAGGGGGCATGCCGTCGTGCGATCCGACTGATTCGGACTCAGCGCGGGATTTAACTTTCAAATTGTGTCGGAAGCCCATGCACTTACATGCACATGAAAAAGAAGGTAACGCTGTTGGACCTGAGCGGGGAAGCAAAAAATGCAGGATATCGGGCACACAATCTTAGTGAATTGCAACACAGTGCATTATCATCAGACAATGCACTTTCGGGAACTCCAGAGGCTGGGTAAGTAAATGTGCCCCAATAGGGACAGGGAATCCAAACTTGCATTATTTGCTGAAGATATTCTTCTCACCCTGACCAAACCTTTAATGTACCTCCCAAATTTACAGGCATGCTTGCTACTGTTTGTCTGCTTTTTGGGTTATAGGGTAAACACCTCTAAAGCAGAGGTTTTGCCACTTAAGGGGATTTTCCCACGAAAGAAAATTGTCAATTCTCAATCTTTTAGTGATGTGTACACAATAAAGATCATTTTAACCCCTTACTTTACAATTTTACTCGGTGTTATTGCTGTTTTAGCTCCTATCACTCCCTAGGCTGGTCAGTGCAGAATTCCAGGGTGTGGACAGATACTCTCTAAGCAGACACATTGGGGTCATTTACTAAGGGCCCGATTCGCGTTTTCCCGACGTGTTACCCGAATATTTCCGATTTGCGGCGATTTTCCCTGAAATGCACTTGGATTTTGGCGCACGCAAGCGGATTGTGGCGCATCGGCGTCGGCATGCACGCGACGGAAATTGGGGGCCGTGGCCAAACGAAAACCCGACGGATTCGGAAAAACCGCCGCATTTAAAAAAAAAAAGGTGTCGCTGGACTCGCGCTTACCTTCACCAGGAATAGGCCGGTGAACTTCAGTGCATTCCGGCGGGCCTCGGCGGACTTCAGCACAGCAGCGACACCTGGTGGAGGTCGGAGGAACTACCTTAGTGAATCCCGTCCAGGCCCGAATCCACCGCAGAGAACGCGCCACTGGATCACGAAGGGCCCGGCCCGAATCCACCGCAGAGAACGCGCCACTGGATCACGAAGGGCCCGGGTAAGTAAATCTTCCCCATTATGATCCATCTAGTTCTGTGGGGTGACAATGTGGTTAGCTTATCAGGGTACAGGTGTATATACACTTTCATGTGGCTTTTGACATTGTACTAAGACACTGACAAAGAGAAATGAGGCTGACAGACCTTTACACTGTCAGCTCTGTTACTTATCTGTTCTCACAGATATGTGCCTGCCTCCCCCTTCGACTGGATCACTTATCTGCTTGTAGTTTGTAGCTTGCAGCTTCTCTTTTCCTCACAATGTGGTGCTGGTAGGAAGTGAATCAGTGAGTGTCTGTGAACTCCATGCAGAGGGCGTGGCTACAGGCAGAGAGAGACAGAAACGCTGTCACACGAAGTCTCACATAGGAATCAAGTCACACAGGAAGGTTGGAATTATATCTGTGAAATGCCATATTTTTATTAATAACAGTGAATTAGAGAATGTGTTATTTTGATATCCTGAATACATATAAGAAACTTGTCTTCGTGGGAATACCCCTTTAATATCCCACAGGATATGGTGAAATACCTCAAAGCCTCATTAAAGTATAAAGGTAGAGATGAAATTATCAAGTATGTGGGTGTCTTCTTAACTTCTTCATACCATACACTGTATACGCACAACTATCCTGGCATTTTCAGGGAGTTTACTTAACAACTCGAACAGTCTCCCCTTGTCTCTATTTGGCAGAAAACAACCGTCTTGCCTAAATTGCTTTACTTATTCGAAACGCTCCCCATGCTTGTCCCATTGGGTGTATTGAGATGCCTGCAAGCCTCTATCCTCCACTTTATATGGGCTAAAGAGAAACACAGGATTCCAAGGTCTGTCCTCTTTTCTCAGGGATGGCCTAACAGACATAATTAAGTATTATTGGGCAACTCACTTAAGACGTATACCGGCCTGATCCATATTACTAACATTTTCTACAAGGATTGAAATAGAAAAGCTATGGATTGCGCCCTTCCATCCTAATACCTATCTATGGTCACGGAATTTGCCCCTGCTGGATATTTCCTTACTTGGCCCCATCACCTTCACGTTAAAGCTTTGGAAAACTTGTCTGGCTATATTTCCTCTGGTATCCCAGTGCTCCCCTATGCAGTCTTTTCTACATACTCCTTTCATGTAGCATGTAATGTAATGGGGGGGGGTTCCCTACAACATACATTGTGAGCATGCCCACCGATACAGCCCTGTTGGCAAGAAGTATGCTCTCTTCTCTACTCAGTGCTTGCGGCTGATATTCTGCTTTCGCTCTATTCCGCTTTCATCTGCTGAATGTCTCCCCCAACCTATGAGCAAGAGGGCTTCTAAGTTAAGCTTTCACATTTTTTATTGAAAAAACAATTATATAAAAAATGCTATTGGCCCTTTAATCAGTCCATTTATTTTGCCCCTGTGAAGTGGTAATGTTATCATCACTATCTTTGGCTGTAGTCAGTTGCCTTACATATTCCCATAATACCCTTTTACATTCCCCCTGCATTCCTCAAATCATGATAGGCAGGGGACTAGGGTGTATTTTGGAATCCTTCTTGAGTACAAGTATCACCATTTCATATGGTAATTCTTTAGCAATCCCTAGTTGATAGATAGATATCTTATTTCTACTTCCCCAGGCACCAGACTCATAACATTACACTATGTATTAAGTGCTATTTTTTAACCTCCATATTTTATCATTGTATGCATATGTCTTTTTATTGTATGTTACCTTTTTGTATGATAACCCTTTTGTTTGTTAGCACTCTCCTTTTTATATTAAAATGTCAATTTAATAAGAGCCTTCTTGTTTTCCATGAACAAAAAAAGAGAAGTTACCTAACTTGATTGCTTACTAAGTGAGTGCAATATTGTAGTTGGGTTGTCAGGTTTTTAAAATAAAAAAATATTTATTTAGTCAAGGAAAATAACAGGAACACAGAATGCAAACAGAAACTGAGTACAAAGTTCTAGGTGCACATAATTCAGAATTCGGGCTAAGGGCACACAAGTCTCTTTCAGGTGTTGTGCAGGATTAATACTGGGTAGAGTTCACACTGGTTTAAGGGATAGTGGGTATGGCAGAAAACATGGTCCAGAACTGGCACATGCAGAGTTCAAACACTGGCATTTACAAGGAAAGAGGGCTCCAGCATTAGCAGGTGCAGGAATCCAACACTGACAAAGACAGGATTCTTACATTGGTAGATACAAGGTTTAAATACTGGAATAAGGAAACAATGTTCCAGCATTGGCTGGTGCACAGCTTCAGAAAACCCAGGAAAGACAGATGTGGACAGAACAAACAAAAAAACTAGCAATCAGTGAACTGAGAACTAGCCATTTATCAGCCCTTGGAGCCCTCCCCCAGCAGCTGACTGGCTAGATCCTGCATTAATCAACCAACAGCTGAGACTAACACTCAGCTCCAAAGTTCCCCCTCCACCCCAACTTCCCAGGATACTGGAAGGCAGCTCACAAACACTTAACCAGAGTCTACACAGAGTATTTTGATATGGGCATTGTCTAATCAGTCATTATATGACAAGTGGTGTCAGCTCAAATCCCTTAGGTGATGGTGATACCATGTATGAAGGGTGTCCTAATTTCCCCATGAAAAAGATACAGATGTGTCTACTAAAGCAGTGGGTTATATCTTGCCTTAACTTTTCTCTTGCCTAGACATTTCCAGACATGTAAGTTAGAAGATTACACATGATTTTGCAATAATATACTGTATAATAGAGTAATATGCTGTTTGGGGTTAAGCGAGGCCACCCAGTGCTTTTGCTGTGGAGTTTGGTATTTCATGAAGCATTATCATTTTGTCATACTTTCACTGGATTACTGTAGGTTGGGATTTCATTTCTACAAGCTTAGATCAGCAAGTATCACATGAAACAGAATTTCTAGTGACAAAAGCATTTCTAGTCTTACTAATATTGACAATGTTGCACGGTAAATAAAAAAGCATAGATGAGTCAAAAGCCGCCATGAGACTTTTTCTTTTTTTTACTTGTTTTGCTTGCCCTAGTGGAAGACTTTAGCTGCATGTTCGCATCCATAAATGTAAATTTCAGTATTGATGTAACAGAGGATGTGAACATCTATTTCGCAAAACAAAATAATGATTTCTTGAGTTACCTGAGCATATATAATACTCCATATTTTTATGAGAGCTAGGTGATTGGCGATTAAGACAGCAATAAAAAATAATAGCCTTGTAAATACATATTTACAGATTTTGGCCAAGACCTTAAAAAACGCTATAATATTAAAGAAGTACAGGAATACACACATTCAACCTTCCTTTTGGCTAGATTTTAGGAGTGATTGCAGAATAGAGCAGTTTTATCCATATTTTTATCTATCCAGTCTTTCCTCTTTTTGTGTATCTACTTATGGGTTTGGATAAATAGAAAACTCACACCAAATATGTACAGCTTTAAAATAGGCCTGAAAGTTAGACAGCTGACAAAGTGTCCCTTTCCAATGATGTTTACAGGGGTCCCGATAGGTGCAGTAATGTCTGTATATCAGTGGGAGTCTATATTAATTTCCTGATCGGGTCAAAAGTTACACCAGTCACATTGATTATGTTCCCATTGCTAGGATATTAGTATTTCCAGTATATGTCATTCCAGAAAACCTGTAAAAAGCATAATAGCTGTATAATGGAAACTTTTTATTTTTTATTTAAATTCTTCACCCTTAGGGTCAGTCTTAGATCTGTAAAAATCTAACTCTATTATAGAATTAACAGGAGGCAATGTTCCACCACTATAATAAAGCTCTATGTACACTAATCATCACATGAGTCACATAGTGAAGAATTCTTCATGTAATTGGGGCTTAACATCGCTCATTTAATTGTTTTATAGTTGTTTGCAAATTGTTAAAGGAAGAACATCAGGGATACTTAGCTCTATTAAGCCTATAAATGATTTGTGTAATACCAAACCCACTGATTTTGGCTGGAAGAGAAGTGTCAGGCAATCGGATTTCGACCATTGCTCTAAGGGTGATAAGCAGTTGCCAGAACAGTCTGAAAACGTTGGTCTCCCCTCTCCCCGTTTAGTACACATCTATAAACCCACAAAGGTTGTGTATCGGGATATTTTAATAAAATAAAAAGTCAAATTATTTCATAAGAAGTAGAAGACAAAATAAGTGTTAATGAGGGATAGTTTGTAATTGGTAAACAGTAAAAGGTGGCACAGTGATCTTTATAGGTGATGTGAACACCAAACAGTTGGATATTTTATCAGAAATAATTTACTGTTTTAGGGTCTACATCTCCGATCGAGATTTACAATCCACCACTTTTTCTCTATTACCAGATGTCCCCCACTGCTAACATATGGACTATAAATGTGGATATACCATATGGAGCATAATTCATAACTATTTTGCATATAGCCTCAGTATGGATTTTATTTTTTCTAATTGCAGAGATTAAAAGATGCCAGTATTGAAAAGACAGATGTGTTTTGAAACATTTACCTTTTTATTACTTCTAGTAGCTTTGCCTACTTACAGTATGTACCAGAAAGTTTCCCCTGACACTAATAAGGGAACATTTTACATTTTCAATTTTTATTTTCAGTACCAAAAACAGCTTCTGAAAAACAACCACTGAGTGAACAAAATTCATTCATTAGGGAATATATATAGTGTATATATATATAAGTCAACTGCAAAGAGCTGTTACTATAGTAACTATGAGACGACCATACCAAAAAGGGAATGGTTTTTTTTTCGGCACTGTCATTATTAAAATGTTTTCTTGAATACTGATAACAACGTTTACTTTCTTGCCCTCCTAATGAGACAATCCCCAATGTACTCGCTACGTAAAGAGGCCTATCATTGATTGTCAGCAATATTCCATTTTATTTAAAAGCTGTGGAAAGAACTCCTAGTTTTATGCCTCTACTCAACTCAATTATACTTCTTATAGTTGAATTTTTTCCAAGTGTTTAGATGACAATAAGCACTGAGACTAAAGTACATACATTTTTAGTACATACATTTTTATTTTTACTTTGTATATATATATATCTGCTTTATTCGCACTATTACTTATTTGTTGGCACTCAATGAGAAAATGAGAACCATTTATGTAATTTTTTTGGGAGGATGTGGACTTATTTTGCATTCTTTTTTATTTATTTTCTGTTTTTCCACTCAGGAAAAATAGTATTGTAACCTTTAAGTATGAGTCATTATGGCTATGACCCTTTTTAATATTGTGTAGTTTTTTCTGCTCCTATAGCAACCCTTAGAGAAGTCGTGGCAAACCTATGGCACGGGAGCCAGAGGTGGTACTCAGTGACCTGTATGTGGGCACCCAGGCCTTCACCCCAACACATAGTTTGCACATAGTTTGCTCAAGGCTTTCTCCTGTGGTCCAATACAGCCCACGATGTGCCATACTCAGCGCTATTTTAAAGCAAAATCCTTGGCTAGAGGAGGAGTGAGATAGAGGAGGATATCATTGGAGCTGTCCTGCTCTGGGTTTCTGAACTTCCTATCTTCAGGGGACCCTGGAGGAAGCCACATCCAAATTTACTCCATTATCTTTCTCAGGACCTATATATATAAACTGTGATCAGCAGATTGATCAAAAAGTTACTTCTAAATTTTCATTGTTGGCATTTTTGCGACATATAGTGGAATTTAGGTTGTAGGTTTTTGGGACACTCTGTCGCCAAAAGGATTTCGCCATTACTGACGGCCCTAGTAGTTATGATTTTCAACATCTCCGACTATTATTTGGAGATATATGGATTAGTGCCATATTTGGGAAACCCAACCTCTGATGAAAACATAGGGGCTTCATTGGATTGTTGTTCAACAAGGTATTTTCTATGAATACATGAAAAACATGTAAAATACCATAAATTAGTGTCTTCGTAATTTGTACTTAATTTATGGTGAAGGACATTCTACTTTTCACTGGCATTCAACAAAACGCTATCAGGGTTGCCATTAAGAATTTTGGGGATCCATACAGGCAACTTTTATAAACCCCTTCCCTTCACAATCCTAACCACCCATCACAATTTTCATCCTACACTATATCACATACATAACTATTAGAATTTATGATATATACTCCCCTAGACTGAAGTCCATTAGGTTTGTTACCAGTTGAAATATCATAGCATTTTTGGTCAGATCTGATACAGAGGCTAGAGGCTATATTGCAGGGGGTTGGGACCACTGTAGGCGGAGTATTTAAATGGTGTATTTACAGTAAAAGGGACACTGGACACTGCTATCAGGGGTGGGGGGCAATATACTGAAGGGGTACTATAAGCGCTATTGACCAGCACAGACGTGCATGTTATTCATGCGCTACAATCCTTATATCTCCAACTTCTTCTCTCATCCTACTTCTACAGCGGTTAATGATTTTGACAAAGGCTTTTTTCAAGCTTAAATGTTCTGATTTTGAATTACCGCAATAAAATTTATACCTTATATTCTTCATTCAAAAATTGTGTGTCTGGAATTTATACTGTATGTCTGAGGGGGTACTATATAGAAAGAGGCTATACATTGTCCTCTTTATTAATGTATGCTGTATATAGATCACTTCTACATTGTGCCCCTTTAATTATTACAGCCCTCTTTCCCTGCTATAAACGGCTCCCTTCATTAATTCATATTCACCTCCCTCAACTATACAGTTCCCTCTTTATTAATTACATATATGTCCCTCACCCACACCCCTGCTGAATCTGATCATGACTAATCGGACCCATTTCATGTCATTTCAATACAATTTTAGGCCTGACTCTTTCATTTTACAGGAACAAATTAGATCAGTTCTTGTTAAAAACAAAATGGAGTTTACAGGAACAAATTAGATCAGTTCTTGTTAAAAACAAAATGGAGTGCTAACAAGGGTCTGAAAAGATCTGATGGCATGTAGCTGTAGTTGTTGAATAATTTTGCCACTTTGCTACTACAAAGCGTCACCTCACCCACTGCGGTCTATTATGGAACAGAAAAGTACACTTCCGTTGGCTTGATGTCTACTATATCTGTACATTGGTCCAGAAGCTTTTTCGTATTTCTCTTCTTTAGCAGTGGTTTCTTTTCAGCAATTTTAGCAGTCTCTTCCACTGCTTGAACTCAGTGAAGCATTTATTTGGTCTCTAATTTGAGTAGTTATTGATAGGCAATTTATACAGCTTTGACTCTAATAAACCTACCCTGTGTAGCACAGGTAACTAAGTATTCTCCCTGTGATGACACCCAAGAGGCCAAATTTCAACATAGAGCTTTATGGTTTTGCTTTTGCTTTAAGACAGAAAACACTTTTGCAGATTAAATGTTTCAAGCAGACATATCTTCCTTTTCAATATAATCATATCATCACAGTTTATTGCACTGGAAAGTGTTTTTTTGAGTTGTACTTGAACAATAAATGTATATATTGCTGTTAACAGCATTAAGATGTAAGCTTTACAGCAGTCACATTGGCAATTAACACAACAGTCTGCAGACATCCATGGGAGTGTTGTCTAAACCTGTGCAGTCCTTCTCTGAGCAGAGGACATTGAGCAAGTAAGAGTAGAGAACCTGTGAACATCACTTTTTATTAATGGTGAGTAATAGAGGTACTGGGGCACATTTATCATGCTGTCTGAAAGTCAGAATATTTCTAGTTGCCCATGGCAACCAATCACAGCTCAGCTTTCATTTTACCAGTGCTCATGAATATTTTAAAGGGGAGCTGTGATTGGTTGCCATGGGCAACTAGAAATATTCTGACTTTCAGACAGCTTGATAAATCTGCCCCACTATCTTTAATAATTCATTATCCTGCCTCACATGATAATGAGATGACTGCAGAGCAGTGAAAAGTGTTCATCCTTCAGTATGCTTTACCTTAAAGGGCACCTGTCACCAGATTTTCACTATTAAACCTAAAGACAGGTTTTCATACAGGTTGCACGCGGCCACATTCACTGCAATGTGCAATACCATCACCCATTTACATGGCCGTATTGTACAACGTAAAGTACTGTGAGTGACACCGCAAAAAATATAGAACATGTCCAATTTTCTCCAGTATTTCCATTCCAATCTTAAGCAACATTTAAAATATGTGTTGCATAAGGTTGTGCATTGTATGCTGCCGTATATGCATGTAGTATCCAGGGAATTTAGAATTGAGCAAGCTAGTACCATCATTTACCAATCTACCGTATAGCATACGGATAAGGTTGCTTACGTGTACATACAGTTAAAAAATGACATGTATATTACGGCCAAATAGGGCACTGAAATACATGACTGACTGTCTTCCATTAATAACAAACGCCCCTTGTGTGACTTGCTGCTCCTTGTGCCAGGGTGCCAGGTAAGCTTACAAAGCTCTTTTTCTTCCGATAGAAACTATGCATATTTTAGCTAAAAACAGTATGGGCAAGAGTTAGTATAGTGCTATGGGAACCTGTTATTGGGTTTATTAGTGGAAATCTGGCGACAGGTTCCTTATAAGGAAACTGCTCGAGTTTGGTTCTTTTCCAGTCTCCTTGTTTTCACTTTTAGAGTATCCTTTAATGTATTTCTGTTTTGTCCTCTTCCTTTTTTTTGGGGGGGGGGAACCACACGTTCTTGGGGGCTCAGTTTTTACGACTTTCACTCTTCGCTCCAAATAACATGCTTACTTATTCTTTGGTTCGGGGCGACGCGGGGGATACCAAATTTAATAGGGTTTTATTGGAGTTTTAATACCCTTTTCAAAAAATTAAACGAAATGTGTACAAAAAGAAAAAAAAAATTTTTGCATCTTCTGACGCTAATAACTTTTTTCATACTTGGCGCCACAGAGATGTGTGAGGGTCATTTGTTTGCGAAATGAGGCGACATTTTCAATGCACCATTTGAGGTCTGTGCGGACTTGCGATCATTTTTTATTTCATTTTTTATGTTATGTAAAAAGGTGTATAAGTCGCATTCGGACATTTGGGCCGCCAGTACCGCCTGGAGGTCACCGCCGGCACGTAACCATTTTGATGATTGTGATAGATCGCGGCATTTGGGACGCGGCGATACTAATATGTCTGGATTTTACGTTTGTTATGTTTTAGAGCCGTTCTAGGGGGAAGGGGGGTGATTTGAACTTTTAATATTTTATTAATTTTTTATTTTTAAACTTTTTTTTTCTTTTTTTTCACTATTTTTTAGGACCAATAGGAGGTCCATTAAACCCTAGATGGTCAGATCGGCTCCTACCCATATATGAAAACTACAGTATTGCAATATATGCTTTGCGGTCATACATACAATGAGCCACTGGTCATTGTAACGAACCTGCATAAGCCATGTAGCCGTTGTCAAAAGAAGACCCGAGGCCTACCATGGTAAACCGACGCCGCCCCACGAGACGTTCGGCGGCCGTTTTTTAGAGGGTTTTAATGGGTTAATAGCCAAAATGTAAAACCCCCAACCTCTGTATGAAGAGGACTCAGCCAGTGAGCCCTATCATAATCCCTTATACCTCTGCCACGCCCGTAGAGCTACGGCGCAGAGCGTTAAGGTTAATAGTGAAATTCTGGTGACCGGTGCCCTTTAAGGTAAAGCATACTGAAGGATGAACACTTTTCCTGTATGCAGTCATCTCATTATCATGTGAGGCAGGATAATGAATTATTAAAGATAGTGGGGCAGATTTATAAAGCTGTCTGAAAGTCAGAATATTTCTAGTGCCATGGCAACCAATCAAAGTCACCTTTAAAATATCATGAGCACTGGTAAAATGAAAGCTGAGCTGTGATTGGTTGCCATGGGCAACTAGAAATATTCTGACTTAAGACAGCATGATAAAGTTGCCCCGAGTACCTCATTACTCACCATTAATAAAAAAGTGATTGTTCCACAGGTTCTCTACTCTACTTGCTCAATGTCCTATGCTCAGAGAAAAGACTGCACAGGTTAGAACACAAATCCCATGGATGGTCTGAGACTGTGTGGTTAATTGCCAATGTGACTGTGTAAAGCTTAACATCTTAATGCTGTTAACAGCAATATATACATTTAATTGTTCAGTACAACTCAAAAAAAACACTTTCCAGTGCAATAAACTGTGCTGATATGATTATATTGAAAAGGATAGATAAGATATGTCGGCTTGAAACATTTAATCTGCAAAAAGTGTTTCGTTTTAAAGCAAAAAGACAAAACCATAAAGCTCTATGTTGAAATTTGCCTTTGGGTGTCATCACAGGGAGAATACTTGTACCTGTGCTCACAGGGTAGGTTTTAAGAGTCAAAGCGGTATAAATAATTGCCTATCAAGAGACTACTCAATAGAGACCAAATAAATGCTTATTCACTGAGTTCAAGCAGTGGGAAAGACTGCTAAAATTGCTGATGAGAAGAAACCAAATGCTAAAGAAGAGAATACGAAAAAGCTGCTGAACAATGTAATATATAAGTAGACATCAACGCCAACGGAAAGTGTACTTTCTGTTTCCATAATAGACAAAGTGGTGGAGGGGGGGTGAAGGCTTTTTAAGTAGCAAAGTGGCACAACAAACTTATTCAACAACTACAGTACATGCCATAAGATCTTTTCGGACCCTTGTTTTGTAGACTCCATGTTGTTTTTAAAACAGAACTGATCTAAGTTGTTCCGTAAAATGAAAAGTGCAGGCCTAAAATTGTATGAAATGACATGACAGGGTCCGATTAGTCATGATCAGGTCAGCAGGGTTGTTGGTGGAGGTGAGGGACAATATGTATTAATAAAAGAGGGAACTGTATAGTTGAGGGACGGGGTGAATATGAATTAATGAAGGAGACGGTTATAGCAGGGAAAGAGGGCTGTAATAAAATTAAAGGGGCACAGTGAGAAGTGATTCTATATACAGCATAAAATTAAAAATAAAAAATGAGGACAATGTAAGCCTCTTTCTATATGTACCCCCTAGACATACAGTATTATAAATCCAGACACACAATTTTGAATGGAAGACTAAGGTATAAATTTATTGCGGAATTCAAAATCAGAACATTTAAGCTGAAAAAAGCCTTTGTCAAAATCATTAACGCTGTAGGGAAATTGTAGAAGTAGGATGAGAGAAGAAGTGGAGATATAAAGGATTTGTAGCGCATGAATAACATGAACGTCTGTGCTGGTCAATAGGCTATGTACCCCCTCAGTTATTTGCCCCCACCCTATGATACAGTGTCCAGAATGTCCCTTTTACGTAAATACACCATTAAAATTCCGCCTACAGTGGTCCCAACCCAATGCAACATAGCCTCTAGCCTCTGTATCAGATCTGACCAAAAATGTTGATATTTCAACTGGTAACAAACCTAGGATTCAGTCTAGGGAGTATATATCCTAAATTCTAATAGTTATGTATGTGATATAGTGTAGGATGAAATTGTGATGGGTGGTTAGGATTTGTGAAGGGAAGCGGGTTTATAAAAGTTTGCTGTATGGATCCCCAAAATTCTTACTGGCAACCCTGATAGCGTATTGTTGATGCCAGGTGAAAGTAGAATGGCCTTCCATAAATTAAGTAAATACGAAGACACATAATTTATGGTATTTTACATGTTTTTCATGATTCATTAAGAAATACCGTGTTGAACAAAAAATCCAATGAAGCCCCTTTGTTTTCATCAGAGGTTGGGTTTCCCAAATATGGCACTAATCCAAGCCTTATTTATATCTCCAATAAAGTCTGAGATGTGAAACATAACTACAGGGCAGTAATGGCGAACCTTTTGGAGACAGAGTGCCCAAACTACAACCTAAATCCACTTATATGTCCCAAAATGCCACATGAAAATTTAAGAAGTAACTTTTGATCACTGCTGAATCACAGGGTTTTCATCCTATAGTGTCCTGAGAAAGATAATGGAGAAATTTGGAGTGTGGCTTCCTCCAGGGTCCCTGAACGAGGAAGGATCAGGGAACCCAGAAGCAGGAGCTGCCAATGATAAACTCCACTCTATCCAACACCTTTCACTCCTCACTCTAGCAAGGATTTTGCTTTAAATAGCGACTGAGTATGGCACATCGTGGGCGTATTGGACCCCACAGGAGAAAGCATTGAGCAAACTCGTGCCAAACTATGTGGTGGGGTGAAGGCGCTGGGTGCCCACATACAGGTCATGAGTACCACCTTGCTCCCGTGCCTAGGTTTGCACGGGACTTCTCTAAGGGTTGCTTATAGGAGCAGAAAAAACTACACAATATTAAAAAAGGTCCATAGCCCATAATTGACTCATACGTAAAGGTTACAATACATTTTTCCTGAGTGGAAAACAGAAATAAATAAAAAGAATGCAAAATAGTCCACATCTCCCAAAGAAAATTACATAAAATGGTTATCTTTTCTCATTGAGTGCAACAAAATAAGTAATAGTGCGAAAATAAAGGCAGTATAGAAGATACAAAGTAAATAAAAATGTATGTACTAAAATGTAGTACTTTAGTCTCAGTGCTTATGTAATCTAAACACTTGGAAAAAAATTCAACTCTAAGACGTATAATTGAGTTGCAGTAGAGGCATAAAACTAGGAGTTCTTTCCACAGCGTTTAAAAAAAATGCGAATATGCTTGACAATCAGATGATAGGCCTCTTTACGTAGCGAGTACATTTGGTTGTCATCATTAGGAGGGCAAGAAAGGGAACGTTGTTATCAGTATTCAAAGGAAAAATTTTATAATGACAGTGCGAAAAAAAAAACCATTCCTTTTTGGGTAATGGTCGTCTCATAGTTACTAGAGTAACAGCTCTTTGCAGTTGACTTTAATAAATATTATATATATATACACTATAATATCCCTAATGAATAATTTTGTTCACTCAGTGGTGTTTTTCGGAAGCTGTTTTGGTACTGAAAATAAAAATGAAATGTTAAAATGTTCCCCGTATTAGTGTCGGGGGAAAACTTTCGGGTACATACCGTAAGTAGGCAAAGCTACTAGAAGTAATAAAAGGTTAAATGTTTCAAAAACATCTGTCTTTTCAATACTGGCATCTTTTTTTAATCTCTGCAATTAAAAAAAATAAAATCCATACTGAGGTTCTGTGCAAAATAGTTATGAAATATGCTCCATATGTAATCCACATTTATAGTAGTCACATATGTTAGCGGGGGGACAATCTGTAATAGAGAAAAGTGGTGGATTGTAAAATCTCGATCGGAGATGTGACCCTGAAACAGTAAATTATTTCTGATAAAGATCAACTGTTTTTGTGTTCACATCACCTATAAAGATAACTGATGCCACCTTTTACCTGTTACAAGTTACCCAAACTATCCATCATTAACACTTATTTTGTCCTTCTATCTTAGTGAAATAATTTGACTTTTTAATTTTATAAATATCCCAAACACAACCTTGTGGGTTTACGATGTGTACTGAAGGGGGGAGAGGGGAGACAAAGTTTTAAGAATGTTCTGGCAACTGATTATCACCCTTAGAGGCAATGGTTCGAAATCGATTGCCTTTGACACTTCTTCCAGCCCAAATCATGGGTTTGGTTATTACACAAATCAGTTATAGCGTAATAGAGCTAAGTATCCCTGATGTTCTTCTTAACAATTTGCAAACAACTATAAAAAACAATTTAATGAGCGATGTTGTTAAGCCCCAATTACATGAAGAATTCTTCACTATGTGACTCAGTGATGATCGATGTACATAGAGCTTTATTATAGTGGTGTGGAACATTGCCCTCCTGTTAATTCTATAATAGAGTTAGATTTTACAGGATCTAAGACTGACCCTAAGGTGAAGAATTTAAATAAAAAATAAAAAGTTTCCCAGTATACAGGTATTATTGCTTTTTACGGTTTTCTGGAATGACTATACTGGAATACTAATATCCTAGCAATGGGAACATAATCATGTGACTGGGTAAACTTTTGACCCGATCAGGGAGACATTAATATAGACTCCACGAGATACAGACATTACTGCACCTATCGGGACCCCTGTAAACATCACATTGGAAAGGGCCTTTGTCAGCTGTCTACTTCAGGCCTATTTTAAGCTGTAACAGATTTGGTTGTGAGTTTTCTATTTATCCAAACCCATAAGTAGCACACAAAAAGAGAGGAAAGACTGGATAGATAAAAGTATGGATAAAAATGCTCGATTCTGCAACCACTCCTAAAAATCCTAGCCAAAAGGAAGGTTGATTTTGAATGATGTGTATTCCTGTACTCTTTAATATTTATAGCTTTTTTAAGGCGGCCAACATCTGAAATGTATTTACAAGGCTATATTTTTTATGGCTGTCTTAATCGCCAATCACATAGATCTCATAAAATATGGCAGTATTAGATATGCTCAGGTTGGTAACTCAAGAAATCATTATTTTGTTTGGCGAAATCGATGTTCACATCCTCGTTACATCAATACTGAAAGTTTACATTATGATGCGAAATGCAGCTAAAGTCTTTCACATAGGGCAAGCAAAACAAGTAAAAAAAAAAAGAAAATAAAAAGTCTCATGTCGGCTTTGATAATCTATGCCTTTTGATTTTACCGTGCAACATTGTCAAATAGTAAGACTTAGAAATGACTTTTGTCACTAGAAATTATGGTTCATGGTACTTGACTGAGTAAGCTTGTAGAAAATGGAAATCCCAACCTACAGTAATCCAGTGAAGTATGACCAAAATGATAAGATTCATGAAATACCAAACTCCACAGCAAAAGCAATGGGTGGCCTCGCGTACCCCAACAGCATATTACTTCTATTTATACAGTAATTATTGCAAAATATGTGTAATCTTCTAACTTACATGTCTGGAAATGTCTTAGGCAAGGAGAAAAGTTTAAGGCAGATAAACCCATCGGATTTAGGAGACATCTGTATCTTTTTCATGGGAAGAGGGAAATAGACACCCTTCATACATGGTATCACCATACATAAGGGATTTGAGCTGAAACCACTTGTATATAATGATGATTAGGACAATAGCCCATATCAAAATGACTCTGGTAGACTCTGGGTTAAGTGTTGGTGAGCTGCCTCATATCATGGAAGTGAAGAGTTGGGGGTGAGGGGGAAATTTGGAGCTGAGGTTAGTCTCAGCTGTGGTTGATTAATGCAGGTTAGCCAGTCAGCTGGCTGGGGGAGGGCTCCAAGGGCTGATAAATGGCTAGTTCTCAGTAACTGATTGCTAGTTTGTTTTGTTTGTCTGTTCAACATTCTGTCTTTCCTGGGTTTCTGGCTGTGCAACAGCCAATGCTGGAACATTGTTTCCTATTCCGTATTAACCTTGTATTACCAATGTAAGAACTCCTGTCTTTGTCAGTGTTGGATTCATGCACACCCTGCTAATGCTGGAGCCCTCTCTCCTTTGTAATGCCAGTGTTGAACTATGCATGTGCCAGTTCGGGACCATTTTTCTTCCATACCCGTATGCCTTAAACCAGTGGGAACTCACCCAGTATTAATCCTGCACAACACCTGAAAGAGACTTGGATGCACCTTCGACCGAATTCGGAATTATTGTGCACCTAGAACTTTGTACTCAGTTTCTGTTGGATTCTGTGTTCCTGTTATTTTCCTTGACTAAATAATATTTTTTATTTAAAAACATGACAACCCACTACAATATGCACTCACTTAGTGTCATAGCAATCAAGTTATGTAACTCTATTTTTTTGTTCATGGAAAAAAAGAAGGCTCTTATTAAATTGACATTTTAATATAAAAGGAGAGTGGAACAAACAAAAGGGTATCATACCAAAAGGAACATACAATAAAAAGAAATAGCAAACAATGATATAAAATAGGGAGGTTAAAAAATAGCAACTTTTTAAATACATAGTGTATGTATGAGTATGGTGCTGGGGAAGTCAGAAATAAGATATCTATCTATCAACTAGGGCTAAAGAATTACATATGAAAGAAATGGGGATACTGTACTCAGAAGGATTCCAAAAATCACCCCTAGTCCCCTGGCTATCATGGATTGAGGAATGCAGGGGGCTGTTAAAGGGGTAGGTATTATGGCGAATATGTTAAGGGCAAAAATGACTTACTAGCCAAAGATAGTGATGATAAACATTACCACTTCACAGGGGCAAATAAATGGACTGACGTAAAGGGCCAATTAGCATTTTTAGATAATTGTTTTTCATAAAAAATGTGAAGCTAACTTAGAAGCCCCTTGCTCAAGGTTGGGGGAGACATTCAGCAGATGAAAGCGGAATTAGAGCGAAAGCCAGAATAATCAGCCGCAAGCACTGAGTAGAGAAGAAGAAGCATACTTCTTGCCAACAGGTTGTTCGGTGGAGCATGCTCACAATGTATGTTGTAGGGAACCCCCCCCCAATACATACATGATACAGGAAAGGAGTGTAGAAAAGACTGCATAGGGAGCACGGGGATACCAGAGGGAAATATAGCCAGGGACCCAGTTTCCAAAGCTTTAACGTGAAAGCGTGATGGGCCAAGTAAGGAAAGATCCAGCAGGGGCAAAATTCGTGACCATAGATAGGTATTAGGATGGAAGGGCGCCAAGCCATGCTTTCTATTTCAATCAGTGTAGAAAAGGTTAGTAATATGAGATCAGGCCAGTATACGTCTTAAGTGAGTTGCCCAATACATATTAATTATGTCTGTTAGGCATCCCTGAGAAAAGAGGACAGAACCTTGGATCCTTGGTTTGCTCTTTAGCCCATATAACGTGGAGGATAGAGGCGTGCAGGCATCTCAATCACCCAATGAGGGACAAGTATGGGGAGGTTCGAATAAGTAAAGCCAATTTAGGCAGACGGTGGTTGTCTGCCAAATAGAGACAAGGGGGAGACTGTTCGAGTGGTAATAATCCTGAAAAGCCAGATAGGTGTGCGTATACGTGTTGGTAGAAGAAGTTAAGAAGACACCCAACCATACTTGATAATTTCATCTCTACCTTATACTTTAATGAGGCTTTGAGGTATTTCACCATATCGGTGGGATATTAAGGGTATGTGTATTCCACAGAAGGACAGTTCTTATATGTATTCAGGATATCAAATAACACATTCCTAATCACTGTTATAATTAAAAAATAGGCATTTTCACAGATATAATTCCAACATTTCCTGTGTGACTTATTCTAGTGAGACTTCGTGTGACAGCGTTTTGTTCTCTCGCCTGTAGCCACGCCCTCTGCCATGGAGGTTCACAGACACTCACTGATTCACTTCCTACCAGCACCACATTGTGAGGAAAAGAGAAGCTGCAAGCTACAAAACTAAAGCAGATAAGTGACCAGTCGAGGGGGAGGCAAGGCACATATCTGTGAGAACAGCTAAGTAACAGAAGCTGACAGTGTAAAGGTCTGTCAGCCTCATTTCTCTGTGTCAGTGTCGTTAGTCAATGCAAAAAGCCACATGAAAGTGTATAGACACCTGTACCCTGATAAGACTAAAAAAAAAACCACCATTGTCACCCCCACAGAACTACCTAGATGGACATAATGGAAGATTGTACTTACCCGGGCCCTTCGTGACCAGTGGCGCGTCTTGCGGTGGATTCGGGTCCTGGACGGGATTCACTAAGGTAGTTCCTCCGCCTCCACCAGGTGTCGCTGCGTGCTGAAAAAGTCCGCCGAGGCCCGCCGGAATGCACTGAAAGTTAACCGCGATATTCTGGGAAGGTAAGCGCGGATCCAGCGACACCTTTTTTTTTTAAATGCGGCGGTTTTTCCGAATCCGTCGGGTTTCGTTGGCCACGGCCCCCAATTTCCGTCGCGTGCATTGCGACGCCGATCTGCGCCACACAATCCAGCTTGCGTGCGCCCCCCCCCCCCAACAAAAAAACAAAAATCCCAGTGCATTTTCAGGGCAAACTCGGTTGCAATCAGAAAATATTCGGGTAATGGTTAACACATCGGGAAAACGCGAATCGGGCCCTTAGTAATGACCCAAGTGTCTGCTTAGAGCGACCTGTCCACCACTGCGAATCTGCAATGACCAGCCTAAGGAGGGATAGGAGTAAAACAGCAAAAACACCGAGTAAAATTGTAAAGTAGGGGTTAAAATGATCTTTATTGTTGTACAATCACTAAAGATTGAGAATTGACTATTTTCTTTCGTGGAAAATCCCCTTAAGTGGCAAAACCTCTGCTTTAGAGGTGTTTACACTATAACCAAAAAGCAGACAACAGTAGCAAGAATTTGCCTGTAAATTTGGGAGGTACATTAAAGGTTTGGTCCGGGTGGAAGAAGAATATCTTCAGCAATAATGCAGAGTTTGGATTCCCTGTCCCTATTGGGGCACATTTACTTACCCAGCCTCTGGAGTTCCGAAAGTGCATTGTCTGATGGATAATGCACGGTGTGCAAATTCACTAAGAGTGTGCCCGATATCATGCAGTTGGCTTCCACGCTCTGGTCCAACAGTTTGACCTTCTTGTTCATGTGCATGAGTGCATGGGCTCCGACACAATTTGAAAAGTAAACCCGTCGCTGAGTGCCGAATCAGTCGGATGTACGACGGCGTGCACCTAAATTGTGTTGCATAGAAACCTGCAGCGCACCAAAAAAGCGATGTGGTGAACCAAAATCAGAGCAGTATGCTAAAATACCTGTGCAAGCAGGTGGTTTGTTAATCCATGGAAAAACGCACAGAGCCTACAAAAGGCGATACACGGCCCTTAGTAAATGAAGCCCCATGTTTTTTAAAACATGAACATGTATAAGGCCAGCTAAGGCGATCAAAACACCTTTTTAGCATCTAAACTGAGTATAAATAATGATTGTCCATCTTATTAACAGACCCTAAACATACGGATGATGTTGATAACAGTAGTAAGAATTGGGAAATTATTTAATTGCTTCCTGTTGCTAGGAGGCCATACCATTGCCTGTTGATAAAGTAACAATAGAGACATGGATGGAGTTAGTTGGGAGAAAGCACTATGGCAAGAAATTTGAATTATGCCACATTTTCTGTAATGTGTTATAGCAAAAAGGTTTTTGCTGTAGAGAAAAAAGGTGTTTAGAGGAAAAGGATACCGAATTTAAAGGTAGGGGTTGCTGAAATTTGACGTTTCCCTATCAATATTAACACACTTGGGCCTTTGATCATCCAGTTACAGTAGAAACTAAATAATATTTGTCATGTCTGGAGGTTTCAATTTTCCAGGATACAAAGATAATTCAGATCTTAAGAAAATATTACTAATCGGCTCCACTATGCTTTCTGCAGTGGTTGTTCTAGGTTAAATTATAATTATTATGTGTGTTTGGAAGTATTCAATGTGTGTGGTGTAGGCTTTTTATCCAGTTGTTTCTTCACAATTAGGGATGATCGGACCAACACTCTTCTGTCTCGATGCTCCGGTACACCCATGGTCCTTGGATCTACTTTCGGGTTCTTCTGCTCCACTATGGTCCTTTCGGAAGTTTGCTCCTCTTCGGTCCCCTCGCGATGCCAGTGGACTCACAAACAATGAGTTGGAAAGAAGTTCTATGACGTCATTCGTGTGCCGGCCAAACACGGGAGACCCGAATAGGAAGCCTTGAGATTTGAGCAGAAGAATCCGAAAAGGGACCGAAGGACCCGAGGCGGGCACCGGACACGGAGACAGAAGAGGACCTACGGGGATATCGGAAGGAAAAGTGTGAGTACAGTGTTATTTTTTTCCTACTACAGGGGTGGACAGGCTGGATACTAACAGGGCCCGCGGCTCTATATACAGGGCTGGGCATACTAAAATGTTATTTTACTGTGTATAGATTTTTTTTTCATATAAATGAGCAATAGTAGGGATAGAATAGAACTACGACAAACAGATCTTTGTCAAAGGTTAGGGTGCATTGCCTCCAAACAACCTGCTCCAAGGTGCGTGTAAGTCTCACAAATGAAGGATCCAGGAAGCAGCACTCTAATGGAAGTATAATGAAGGATTTGGATTTGTTTTGAAGTATTAATGAAGCCCAGATTTGGATTCTGTTTGAATGAGGGTACATTGGTTATGGAACTACTGTCTTCTAGATACATTCCAAAACTAATTACATTAAAGGGATTTTCTGGAAAAAAAAGATGACTCAAATGTCCAACAAGCAAATTGAATGCAGAGTCTAAGGTCCAAGCTAACATAATCTGTCATCCAGTTAGAAAAAAAACGTTAGGGGAAAAGGC
This sequence comes from Engystomops pustulosus, assembly GCA_019512145.1. Classification (NCBI taxonomy): domain Eukaryota; kingdom Metazoa; phylum Chordata; class Amphibia; order Anura; family Leptodactylidae; genus Engystomops; species Engystomops pustulosus. The sequence goes on from CM033644.1 coordinate 94,709,979, forward strand.
ATGTCTCAAACTAAGTGCACAATTGCCGTATCTATAGCTGGTGATAGTAAATGGTTACACTATATTATCTCAGCTTTGGAGGCATCCACCATGCTAAGGTATACTGGACCGTCACCGATTTCTCCAAACAGGCAATTGCAAAATGTTTCATTCCAAAAGGGTTAGCCAGCGGCCAGAGTTCCAACATCAGGACATCTTGAGACAAACTGGAGTGAATGACCACTTTATGATATATGTTTACCATACAAGTCACTTGGGACAAAGATTTTCTAGGTGTAGACCTCAACTCAAAATATACGGTTAGGGATAAACTACATAAAGAATCCATCATCCTGCAACAGAAACATTCAGCAAAGGTAAACTAATCGACATTCATGAATCAATTTAAAGACTTTTTTTGTAAGTCTTGTAGCAATCTGTGTTTGTTGCAAAGGGAATCATACCAAGACATTAAGTGTTTATACACCATAGAAATAGACAGTCTGTTTGCAAAGCAATTTTACTGAATGATATTGGATGTTTTGTAGATGTCAACAAATTAGTGTACTTAAATTTACTGCCTCCATAGAACCAGTTTACAAAAAAAATGTTCCAAAGCCCATTGACCTGCAGCACATTTGCAGATAATGGCCGTCACATGAAATAATATATATTTAAGCTATCATCTAATTGTTATACTTAAAGTTAGATACGACAGATAAATAAAAATTAATAATAGATGATAGGTTATAAAGCACTAACAAAGGAACATATTTGTTGCACCTCATTATCTTTTTCTAGACAGGCCAGAGAGTAAGTTTGGAGCTGCAATAGTGTATCAAAAGTGATAGGCTGTAGGCGAATGTTCACCACAATATTGAAACTGTGTTGTATGGCTAACACTCATTGTATAAATGGTGCTTTTATTAAAAACTGTCCATTGGATGGTATAGTGTCCTTTGCTATTCAAGCCACAGCATTTTACAGTTTAGCAGAAATTATTGTACAGTTCACAGGTACATACAGCATAGTCTATCAACATAAGTAAACGTCTTACTAAAAAAGCTGATGTTAAAATGAATCACCAGAGCACAATTAGTACCAAAATGTAAAACTTGAGTTTCAAAACAATGATGAAAAGAAAATGAATCTACTAAAACTACTGAATGATCTATGAAAATGAATGATTTCGATAAAACCTTTGTAAAAAAAAAACAACAAGTAAATAATTAAAAAAATCCTTCAACAGTTTGATTCTGTAGGTAATTTAGGTTCTGTTGGACTTGCAAGGAAGAATGTCTTAGAGGGCTACATCATTAATTTCCCTGGTTAACAAAAAACAAAGACCTTTCAGCTTGTTTGGAGTCAGGGATTGGTTTTCAGCCCCTAATTAATCATGTATTTCTTTGCTAAAATAAATAAACATCAAAATTTTATTTCACCATTGAAGAGAATTTAACTATACAAAATGTTACATTACCAGAAATTGTATGTCCAAAAAAAATTCCCATCATTAGTATTTAGGAAATGTTTTGTTTAATTTTCTAATGTCCCCTTGCGTTTTTTGGATTTGGGGATTCTACCCGTCCTGGGCATTTAAATATTGATGTTCTCACAAAAAACAATTAAATTTATTGAAAAACCCTAGTTTACTATTAAATCATGGAAATGTTATATTTCTATAACTTTATGGCAATTCGATTGCTGGAATTGTTTTTTTTTCAGTGCGAAAATGGCCTGCCTATCCAAAGGGACATCAAACAGTGTCAGTCTTGTTGTTATTGCAATAATTTAGGTTACCATTGTTATATTCATTGCAATATTGCTGCAGCGTACAAGCTACTACTGGATTATCCTCCAGTTTCTTTCTTAAAGCTGAGCCTTCCAGTTCAAAGCATATATGTATGTGAGATACTAATAACAGGAAATGCCAATAAGATAAGGCTTAAGACAGCTTTCCAGATCCAGAAAACCCACAAAAATCCCGGGATGACAAAGGCTCAGCATTAAAACTACTTTTTTTCATATTCCGAAGTGACTTGAATTAATGGTGTGTTTAGTTGAAACTTTGCTTCCCTTGGTGTCCTAGGAGAATGTCCTGACAGGACTGGAATTTCATCTTGCTAAGATACACAATTTGCTGGCAGCTGATTTTAACTCTGGCAGGCTGATCAGCAGGATTTTGATACACTAAACAAATACAAGAAAGAAGGTCGCTGTCCATTGTGACAGGAGGTGGGGTGAAGCGTACGAAAATAATTCAACCTTCTGGTGCTTGCTTTGAAAAAAGCATCCCAATTACAAATAAGGTCTCAATGAATCTCGCACCGTACGATGTGTAAAAGGAAATGTTCAAGTGAAAAAACTAATATTTTGTGGTTTATCAAATACTCTGAAAATGATTGCTAGTGACCCCTGTGTGTGTCATTTCAAGAGATCCCCATTCCATGTACAAAAGATTAAATTGATAGGGAATATTTATTGTGGTGTCTTAAAATGTAAGATTATATTAGATATTGCATTAAAACATATATTCTTAACAGGAATATACTTAGTTATATACTGTGAGTGGTTATTGCTCTGAATTTAGGCTCAAGCAGGTTAGAAACCAACCTCCTGTGTCCACTCTGCATGAATGTGGTTGGGTGGAGTCATAATATGACCACCCAATTCGGGGTTAATCATCATAGTTTCGACAGTATAATACTCTGTTCAAAAACTTGGATTAGAGAAATATTCAGTAAAAAATACCAAAATAGATAACGAGTGAACAGAGTTTGTTTGAACTTGTTTTACTCATCATGCACTCTAAATGACCGATGGTTTTTCTTGTAACAATATTGCCAGCAGAATTATCACTCCAGTTACAAATTGAGTAGATTACTTCAGTATTTAAGTGCCTTAAAATATGTATACGAAAAACACATAGCTTATAAATGGTTAATTTATGTATATACATGAATGAAGTTTTTTTATTGAATGTAAAATCAGTGACTCACAGAGAGAGATGAGAAGGTGGACTTGGGCCCCCAAAGCAACATAGTTACAAACCACTATTCTTATACTGATTGCTGTTTATCAAACCAGGAAGCAAAAGCAGATCACATGCTTAAAGCGAATATATACTGATCAACATAACTGATCCAAATTAACTGAGGGGTCCAATAATCAAATCACTCAGGCTGCATATATTAGGAGTATGTGTTAAATAGCAATATTCTTAAAAAGGTACGGGAATCCTGACAAAAAAAAAAAAATGTAATTGGACTGGTCACCAATGTGCTCTAGGCTCATAATATGTTACACATTACACCAGTCAAACACATACACCAAGTTCATCTTAACGACGTATTTGACAATTGTGCACCTAGACTTAGAACTACAAACAGACCAGAGAGTTACAGTATCTAGGATTCTCGGGGGGTCAGTATCTTATTGATTTAACAATGTAACATTTTCAAATCACAAGATTTGACTTGCAATATATAAAAAAATAAGAGCTCAAACAGTGGGGACTAAGCTGCAAAACTGTTATTATATTTTAGAACCTTACATTTTTATGATATTTATTTACTTTGCATTCAAATTTGTTGCTTATCACATCTATGTAATATTTTAGGTATGAAATGTTATGATAAAACACTTATTTTTATCTTATTTATCTATTGGGGCCCACATTACCTTAGAAAGTCGGAAACTTCACTAAAAGTGCTTCACCATGTAACTGCGAGTGCAACACCAATTCAATTAAGATCCTGCTCAAGGAAAATGCCAAGTCGCGATTTTTCAATTTTTCCACATTTGGAATTTTTTTCAGCTTCGCAGTACACGGCATGTTAAAATAAATAACATCACGGGAAAGTAAAATTTGTTACGCACAAAATAAGCCCTCACACAGGTCTGTACACGTAAAAATGAAAAAGTTATGGATTTTTGAAGTTGGAGAGCGAGAAATCAGCCGAAAAACCCTGCGTCCTTAAGGGGTTAAACCTAAAGACAGGTTCCCATACTGTATAGTTTTCATACAGGTTGCACGCGGCCACATTCACTGCAATGTGCAATACCATCACCCATTTACATGGCCGTATTGTACAACGTAAAGTACTGTGAGTGACACCGTAAAAAATATAGAACATGTCCAATTTTCTCCAGTATTTCCATTCCAATCTTAAGCAACATTTAAAATATGTGTTGCATAAGGTTGTGCATTGTATGCTGCCGTATATGCGTGTAGTATCTAGGGAATTTAGAATTGAGCAAGCTAGTACCATCATTTACCAATCTACCGGTTAAAACAACATGGAGTCGCACCAACAAGGGGCTGAAAAGATCTTATGGCATGTAGCTGTAGTTGTCTGAAATAAGTATGTTGGCCACTATTGCTACTACAACGGCAAGCGCTCCCGAATCCCTCCTCCCCGGTAGCACACTGGGGCCCTACCATGTGCTATTATGAGACACAGAAAGTCACTTTCCGTTGGCGTATGTCTACTATATATGTACATTGTTCAGCAGCTTTTTCGTATTTCCTTCTTTAGCAGTTGGTTTCTTCTCAAAGCAATTTTACGCAGTCTCTTCCACACTGCTTGAACTCAGTGAAAGCATTTATTTGGTCTCTATTGAGTAGTTTTGATTAGGCAATTTTTATAGCTTTGACTCTAATAGAAACCTCCCCTGTGAGCACAGATAACAAGTATTCTCCCTGTGATGACACACCACCAAGGGCCAAATATTCAACATAGATCTTTATGGTTTTGCTTTTTGCCTTTAAAACGAAAACACTTTTTGCATATTAATGTTTCAAGCCAAACATATCTAGTCCTTTTCATTAATCATATCACACAGTTTATTGCACTGGAAATGTTTTTTTGAGTTGTACTGAACAAATTAATGATATATGCTGTTAACAGCATTAAGATGTAAGCTTTACACAGTCACATGGCAATTAACAACAATCTCAGACCATCCATGGGATTTGTCTAACCTGTGCGTCTTTTCTCTGATGCATAGACATTGAGCAAGTAGAGTAGAGAACCTGTGAACATCACTTTTTATTAATGGTGAGTAATGAGGTACTGGGCACACTTTATCTGCGTCTAAGTCAGAATATTTCTAGTTGCCCATGGCCACCAATCAAGTCAGCTTTCATTTTACAGTGCTCCCAAAAATGTGAAGTATTTTAAAGGGAGCTGTGATGGGTTGCCAGGGCACTGAGAAATATGCGTGATTTCAGACAGCTTGTATAAATCTGCCCCACTACTGTTAATAATTCATTATCCTGCCTCCCATGATAATGAAGATACTGCATACAGTGAAAAGTGTTCATCCTTCAGTATGCTTTACCTTAAAGGGCACCTGTCACCAGTATTTCACTATTAACCTTAACGCTCTCGCCGTAGCTCTACGGCGGGCAGAGGTATAAGGATTAGATAGGGTCTCACGGCTGAGTCCCTCTTCACACAGAGTTGGGGTTTTACATTTGCGCATTAACCCTAGTAAACCCGTCTAAAAAACGGCCCGAACGTCTCGGGGGCGGCGTCGTTACCATGGTAGGCCTCGTGGTCTTCTTTGACAACGGCTACATGGCTTATGAGGTTCGTTACAATGACCAGTGGCTCATTGTATTATGACCTCAAATGCCATATTTGCAATACTGTAGTATTTCTATATGTATGAGCCGATCTGACCATCTAGGGTTTAATGTGACCTCATTGTCCTAAAAAATAGTGAAAAAAAAGAAAAACAAAGTTTAAAAAATAAAAAATTAATAAAATATTAAAAGTTTCAAATCACCCCCCTTTCCCCCTAGAACGGATCTAAAACATACAAAGTAACAATCACAGACAGTATTAGTTAGTCGCCGCGTCCAAAATGGCCCGATCTATCACAATCATAAAAATGGTTACGGTGCCGCGGTGACCTCCAGGTCGGTACTGGGGCCCAAATGTCCGAAATGCGACTTTATACACCTTTTTAACATAACATAAAAAATGAAATTAAAAAATGATCGCAAGTCCGCACAGACCTCAAAAATGGTATGCATGAAAATGTCGCCTCATTTCGTCAAAAAATGACCCTCACACACCTGTCGCGCCACAGTATGAAAAAGTTATTGCGGCAGAAGATGCAAAAATTTTTTTCTTTCTTTTGTACACATTTCGTTTAATTTTTTGAAAATGGGTATTAACAACCAATAAAACCTATTAATTTGGTATCACCCATCGCGTCCCGACCAAAGGAAAAGTAAGCATGTTATTTAGCGAAGATTGAAAGTCGTAAAAACTGAGGCCCCCAAGAACGTGTGGTTTTTTTCAATTTTTCCACTTTTGGATTTTTTTCAGCTTCGCTACAACGGCATGTTAAATAAATAACATCATCCGGGAAAGTAGTAAATTTGTTACGCAAAATAAGCCCTCACCCAGGTCTGTAACGAAATGAAAGTTAGGATTTTTTTGAAGTTGGACGAGGCGAGAAATCACCGAAAAACCCTGCGTCTTAGGAGGGTTAAACCTAAAGACCAGGTTCCCATACTGTCATACGTTTTTCAATACAGGTTGACGCGGCCCGACATTCACTGGAATGTGCAATAACCATCACCACCCATTTACATACAGGCCGTATTGTACAACGTAAGTACTGTGAGTGCCACACCGTAAACAAATAGAACATGTCCATTTCTCTCCGATTATTTCCATTCCACTCTTAAGCATCATTTAAAAATATGGTTTGCATAAGGTTTGTGCATTGTAATGCTGCCAGTGATGATGGCGTGTAGTATCTAGGGAATTTAGAATTGAGCAAGCTAGTACCATCATTTACCAATCTACCGTATAGCATACGGATAAGGTTGCTTACGTGTACATACAGTTAAAAAATGACAGGTATATACGGCCAAATAGGGCACTGAAATACATGACTGACTGTCTTCCATTAATAACAAACGCCCCTTGTGTGACTTGCTGCTCCTTGTGCCAGGGTGCCAGGTAAGCTTACAAAGCTCTTTTTCTTCCGATAGAAACTATGCATATTTTAGCTAAAAACAGTATGGGCAAGAGTTAGTATAGTGCTATGGGAACCTGTTATTGGGTTTATTAGTGGAAATCTGGCGACAGGTTCCTTATAAGGAAACTGCTCGAGTTTGGTTCTTTTCCAGTCTCCTTGTTTTCACTTTTAGAGTATCCTTTAATGTATTTCTGTTTTGTCCTCTTCCTTTTTTTTGGGGGGGGGGAGTGGGGGGTTAGGGCTCAGTGATAGTTATTTTTCACTTCCTCTGCGCAATCCCCATTGGTCTAACCACCCGCAAATATGATTTTCAAATTTTAAGTTTGTGCTAATGCTCATACTTGCATACTTGTGCCCATAAAATTAGCCCTGCATTACTAATAAATAACATTGCATAGTGTATTACACACAGTGTAACACTAATAAATAACAGTCTGTCTGCTGTCAATAAGATAATATCTTCTGTACTTGAATCTTTCTAAAGCTCAGCTTCTTGCACCATCTACTCACTGACCCAGATCCAGCATCACCATTTCTGTCTGTGGTTTTATCAGCTCATAGGCAGGGAAAGGGGTATTGTTTGACCTCTACATTGCGCCTTACACACAATCATGAAACATGCACTTCAAAGATATTTCGAGAATCTTCCCTTTTCTGACCAAGGAAACATCTAGACCTCTAATTATTGTTCTGATCACATCTCTTATATGCTCCAGTCCATCTCCGGCATCATTTGAGTTCTGTTCAAGGGCAGTAGGTCGATACTGGCGCAATGCTGGCAGAGGAATGGGAGCTACTGCGCATGTGCAAAGCTCCAAAGAGGCAGGCACGTTACTGGCATCATGCTACTGCTCTTGTGCAGAGCTCAAATGAAGCGGGAGACAGTCCGGAGCAGATAGAGGAGGGCTGGGAGTGGCTACTTAGACATTTATTTGCGTATTCCAGCATTAAACTTTATTTCTGCAGCAGCTGCATATTTAGTCAATAAATATTAAGGCCCTTACACTATACTAGACTGTGCTATATAATTAAATTGGTCATTGATTTCACAATATCTCAAATGTTGAAAGTAAGACAGGTGAAGTAAGAAGGTGATAATCTTCTAGTGCTAATTTGAGAGTATATTTAATTCTTCAAAAGTTAGCACTACAGGATATCAAATGGTACTTTTAACAAAGGTTAAAAGTGGTCTTTCAAGATGTGTTCTTCCTTAAAGTGGTGTTGAATCATCTGTGCCAGTGTGACCGGGACTATGGTTTGTCATATAAGATTCTCCTGATGTGTAATCTTTGCCTGTTATAGAGTGAATTCCTTGCATATTATAGAACTCCAGATAATTCTGTTATTCTGCTCTCTGTATTCTGGAATTTTGACCCTCTGGCTCACATTCAGACTATTCTTCAGCATTTGCCCTTTTTGTTTTGACCTGGCTCTGCAGACTTTTCTTCTGTGATTGTTTTGTCTTCATCTCTGTGTTTTACCCTTTGGCACAGGGAGGAAACATTTTCTTGTTATCTACCCACTGCCTAGGGTGTGGCAGGCAATAGTTAGGGGCTGCAGGGAAAGGGCCCTTTGCTTTTCTTTAGTTGGTTTCCAAGCCCTGCTTAACAGGTCTACTAAGAAAAAGATATTGATGACTTATCTTTAGAATAAGTCATCAGTATGGGATAAGTGCTGGTCCATCAGACTCCAACGCAACAACCACACACTGACTAGAGCCAGATGGAGATGTCTTTGAAGAGTTGACTGATGTAGTGGTACAGGGAGCCAAAGGCTCTCTGTGTCATCATTCAACATGTAGTGAAGCATCTACTAAAGCTGGACAGCTGCCAAGGGCTGCCTTGTTGTTAGCTGATTGACAGCTTAATTTCTGTATCTGCTCTCCGGAAAGTTGAGTGGTTGAGTGAACTCAGCTATGGGTTGAATCATGGAAGGCTAGCATCCATAAACTGAATAAAGAGCTAATACTCAGTTCATTCATGGCTGGTTATATTTTCCCCTGTTACTTGTAGTACTAATGTCTGTCTCTGTTTTGCTAAACCTGAAACTGTGAATTTGTATCTGAGACCATATCTAGCCTAAACTGGTACCCTGAACCGCACTCTGAACTGGAACTTGTATCTGTGCCTGTATCTAGCCTGAGCCAGAACCCTAAACCCCAGCCTGAACTGGAAATTGTATCTTAGCCGATATCCAGCCTGAGCGGGTACTCTGAAACCCAATTTGAACTGGAACCTGTAAATGATCTTGTATGTAACCTGAGCCTAAGTCTAAGCTGGATCCTGTAACTGATATTAGCCTGAGACAGTATTCAGCCTCAGCCTGAACCCTGACCCCTAGTTTGAGCTGGATCCGAGCTGATATCGAGCCTGAGATGGTGTCCTGAACCTCACTCTGAACTGGAACCTGATCCTGTTTCCAGCCTAAGCCGGTACCCTGAAACGCAGTCTGAACTGGATCCTGTTAACCTACAAAAACCCCAAAAGAGTACCTAAACTTTGTACCCACTTGCTCAACCACAGGGTCAATAATATCTACAAAAAAACAGGCAAGAGTACATATCAACCACAATACAAATTGATAAAAAGTCAATACTTTAATTCATCATAATAATACACAGAATTAATAAATTTTATAGCATATCACATGGAGAGAGAGAGAGTCAGAAGTATAGCATCAGATAATAACCGACTAAAAAGGGTGGACACCCAAGCTTCCACAGCGTGGATCAATAGCTGACTGCTAACCAAGGCATAAGTACATTGAGACAATGCAAGTTATAACATGTCTTCATAAATGTACCCCTAAAATAGCTAGCTATAAATAAGCAAAATTAAACTGAAAATGTCCGAGTAATAACAGAGGCAAGAGCGGATAATACACAGGATAAGCTGAACTGCGTGGGAACCAGTGTACAAAAAGAGACTAAAGTGTGATTCTAGATTGATATTACAGTAATGACCAGGAGATGTACCACCTCCTAAAAGTAAGTCCCACCGAAATAGAACAATGCAGTAGAACTCATAACAATCAGGACAATATCAGAATCAGGATAATGCAGCTTGAGGTTCTGCCCTGAACCCCATTCTGAACCAGAACCTATACCTCAACCTGCATTCAACCTCAGCCTTAACCCTGACCCTAGTCTGAGATGGATCCTGTATTTGAGCTGGTATCCAGCCTGAAATGGTGTCCTGAACCCAAGTCTGAACTGCAACCTGTATCTGTATCCAGCCTGAGCCAGTACCCTGAATCCCAGTCTTAACTTGAACCTGTACCTGATCCTGTCTGAACTTGCCTGAGTAGGAATCCTGTTGTAGAATCCTGTATCCTGTCCAATTTGATCCAGAACCCTGTTTCTTGACCTGATCTGGAGCTTTGTTTCCTGCCTGATCCAGTAACCCTGAACCCCTACCTGATTTAGAACCCCATACTTGTACTCTGGACCCTGTTTCAGAGATTGTACCCTGTTTCTCATATGTCCTGACAGAATAAATATTTGTCTGAAACCCTGACAGTCGTTGCTATAAAATACTGTAGGGCAATGTATCTGGTACCAGATCACCTTACAAGTATAAATAGAATTGTGTGGAGCACTTCATGTACCGTTACTGTTCCCCACAATCTGTCATTTTAGAGATATTCCCTTTTATACATATTTGTAAACCTGGTACACTAAATGCCACCCAGCACCCTGAACCCATTCACTGATTAATTATTTATAAATCATATAATGTGATTTTTTTTTTGATTTTGTTTTAGATGTCTGTTTCTCACAGTTGACGTGTATCTAAGATAAAACTTACAGATCTCTCCATTTTCTGAAGGTGGGGAAAACTTCCATAAACAGCCATGTAGCCAATTCTTATTTTGCCCACTATATATATATTAAAGGGGATGCATTGTTTTTCACCCACAGCACATTGATGTGACGACACCACTGAGCCACTGTATACAAACAAAGGTAGGCAATGATGTGTGGTATGGGCAGCATATATCTTGTAGATATGTTATATTTACACTCACCGGCCACTTTAGTGCCTGAACCCTGACCCCTAGTTTGAGCTGGATCCGAGCTGATATCGAGCCTGAGATGGTGTCCTGAACCTCACTCTGAACTGGAACCTGATCCTGTTTCCAGCCTAAGCCGGTACCCTGAAACGCAGTCTGAACTGGATCCTGTTAACCTACAAAAACCCCAAAAGAGTACCTAAACTTTGTACCCACTTGCTCAACCACAGGGTCAATAATATCTACAAAAAAACAGGCAAGAGTACATATCAACCACAATACAAATTGATAAAAAGTCAATACTTTAATTCATCATAATAATACACAGAATTAATAAATGAGCCACCAATATACTGTAGTGGGTACAGGAGGTTCCCCTATTACAGCGTATCCCTATCCATCTACCCCTCATTCGATTGGGAGACAATACTCCCTGTAACCCTAATGGCTGACCTCAGCGTCCTAAGGGGAGGAGGGGGAGGTAGGGAAAGGGAGGATTCCTATCAAGCTAAGCTGATCCGCTATCCCTGCTATAGATACTGAATAGCGTAATGTGAAGGTGGTGGATGGACTCCTGCCTTATTCCCTATTACATAAGGCTGCTACACAGTGCTGTATTAAAATAGGATCAATATTAGCCCCCCCGACATGTTTCGCCACTCGCGGTGGCGTCCTCAGGGGTATCCCCCCCCGACATGTTTCGCCACTCGCGGTGGCGTCCTCAGGGGTATCGGGGCTATTATGCGGCGCACACCGCAACACAGTGCACTATATAGATTTCTACTATGACGTCACAGTGGGGGCCGTCCTCGGCAGCCAATCATCTGGCAAGGGGCGCGGCTGGGTGGACCAATCCACAATGTCCTTAGCCGGCAGCGTCACAGGAGGGGGTGTGGCTCGCGCATGTCAATCGACTTAGTGCCGGAGCCACAATCTTTTCAAGTGCGCATGTCAGAAGAGTTGAGACAAGGCCTTTGCCAGTTTTATGTCACCCCAGCAAGACACTGTCACCCCTGTCCCCAGTCTCGGCAGAGTAGGGCTGATCTTTACAGAAAGATGGTGAGGGAGTACGTAGCTGACCATACCATGGAGGTTCTTGCCTGCCCTGCCGCTAGCGTGTTGTCCGAGCGGGTTTCAGTGCAGCTGGTGGCATCATCACCGATAAGCGTACACGCCTGTCGAATGACAGCGCTGACAGGCTGACGCTTATTAAGATGAATAAAGCCTGGATTTCTCATAATTTCCAATCTCCACCAGGTGAAGGAAGCTCAACCTGAATAATTTATGCACTCCTCCTCCTCATTTTCCTCCTTCTCCTCCTCTTTGTACACTAAAGCAGAGGAAACTGGCTATTTTTTGACAGGGCCCACTGGCTCTAGCTATAGTACTTTATGCATTCAATTTTTCTGGAGGGCCACCTTCCTGCTTCTCTGGTTTGAAAACTTTGTTGGACTGCCACATACAGGCACTCAATCTATTTCATTTTTCTGGAGGGCCACCTACCTGCTCCTCTGGTTTGAAAACTTTTTTGGACTGCCACATACAGGCACTCAATCTATTTCATTTTTCTGGAGGGCCACCAACCTGCTCCTCTGGTTTGAAAACATAAGACAAGCTGATTTTCAAGTTATAGTTTTAGGCAAATTCGGAAATTATCAAACTAGTCATAAACATAAAAATATTTAAGAAAAAAAAAGAGTTACTGTGGGGAAAATAAACATTTAATACACTGCCGATTTTGCCAGTTGCTGCGAGGCTCTGGGACCCGACACTTGCCCGGGTATGCTGGGTGCTGGCACTGGCCCTATCTGTAAGCAGGAGAGGCCTCTGTAATTGCACACAAAGTTCTTTACAAAATATTAAGTTCTGTTTTTTTTATTGTATCACATACTTATTTAATGCAATTAAATTTAAATTAATTATTTATAAATCATATAATGTGATTTTTTTTTTGGATTTTGTTTTAGATGTCTGTTTCTCACAGTTGAAGTGATAAAACTTACAGATCTCTCCATTTTCTGAAGGTGGAGAAAACTTCCATAAACAGCCATGTAGCCAATTCTTATTTTGCCCACTATATATATATATATTAAAGGAGATGCATTGTTTTTCACCCACAGCACGTTGATGTGACGTCACCACTGAGCCACTGTATACAAACAAAGGTAGGCAATGATGTGTGGTATGGGCAACATATATCTTGTAGATATGTTATATTTATATACCCAATAATAAACAAACTCTGATCCCTAGTCTCACTTAGTGGGTAACATTTGCATGCACATCTTTGTATCAAGAAGAACAAATGTTGATAGGAACATTGGAGGATATTGAGAATAGTAAGACTTCTTTAGTCATTTTAACAATTTCTTTGACTAGACAACCCCTTTACAGAGTCAGGGAACTAAGGCTTTCTTAAATCAATTTCTGACAACTGTAAGGAATAAATACTGTATGTGTGTTACACAGTTTCCCAAAAAGATATTCTACAGTGTTGTTGAGCTACTTCTAGCATCAGTTCATTTACCTACTGCATGCCAAGATCTTCTTATCTGTAGACAAAGTTTCAACAACAAGCCATATGGTGTGGCTGATCACATCACTTTTGCCAAATGAGAGTAAACCGTGTAACAAGGAAGCAGGGCATAAAGAGAACTTTTCAAGCTGCTACTATCAGAATAGTGCAACACTTTGTATTCAGACATATATCTGACTTCTAGTGAGGGAAATATTATATTAACCAATAAATGTATTGTCTCGGAATAAGTATAATTAGTAACCACAGACAAAAGCATCTGTGTTAAACAAAAGCATAGAAAAAGTTTAACTTTATGCAAATCTTGGTCCATTTATATAACAATACAATACTGGCTCAAGTAAAGTATGGCTTTTATCACATCTCAATCAATAGTCCCATTCAAAGGTAACTCAACAATTTGCCTAAGGGCTAGAGATGTTGCTCCAGTTATGTAGTTGCGAGTTAAAAACATTTCGAGAAAATGTATTGTATTATTGGAAGACCCAGTCCTTGGACTATTTCCATTAGATTGAGTTTAACCTGTAGAGTCCATTACATATAATCACCACATCATTCTATCTTATCTCAAAGACCTTCACCTGGGGACATAGGAGCACAGTCTAAACGTAAAGTGAAATGTATAGTCAAATAAAAGACTATCATTATTAATAAGACAAATTACAATGTATCAATTGTTGTTATATGTTAGTAGGAATTTTAGAGAGAAAGAGGCAGCAGGAGAGCAGATCTGGGAAGACTTCCCTCCTTTCATTACTATATGTAGTATCACAGAAAATATGGCATACCCAGGGGATAATATCCAGCTGTCATTAAAAAAATATATGATCTGCAGCACATAATTTATATTTTGTAATCCATGTGTACAAGCAATAAATATTGGTGGATGAGAAACCTTGCAACACTTAATGGAAATCCCAAGGTCTTCAGAAAACAGGTAATAAACATTGCAGATCTGATAAGGACAACTGCATCATCACATGAAGGGAATTATATGCTAAATGCTAAATATCTTTCATGATACCTAATTTTACGTACCATTACACCTCAGCATTACATGCTTGGAATACAGACCTTTTGTTGCAGCTTCATGACTGAAAAGATGAATTACACAAATTGGGACTATTCTACATAGTAAATCAGTCCTTCATGGTGTTAAAGATTTCACTTACATCAATGTGTAATTACCCTTTGAAGAAAGCCCAAAGCAAAGGACATGTCTAATTGTGACCACATGTTTCCCCTTCAGGGATTGTCATCCCATAGAGTGCAGATCCTCTGTTACCTCTTTGTCTCTGCATGTAGTCCCCCATGGGAATTGGTGACAGCAATCCTTTACTCATGGGACACAGTGTCTGCAGTTCATTCAGCTGTGGTCACACTACTACAGTATACATACACAGTAGCACTTTTACTTAGCTGAGTGCTTCACTTCATTTAAACATAATATATTAGTCTCATGACCCAGCAGTCCTCTATTAACTAACAAACCCTGCAGATATCATCACTGTGAATGACAAGTCTGAGATAACCAACACCTAGAGTAATAGAAGGCACAATTTTACTGATGACATATACAAAATAAATGATTGCTGTGATTAACAAAACAAAATATTTAAAATAAAACCCAAAAGAGGTATATTTATTTGATTTTATTTTGTGTATTCATTATGTGTTAATATTTTGATTATTAGTTATGATACTTAGAATACTGACATTTTGGTTTCATCTGTCACAGGACAGGGATATTGTAGATTAAAGAACAAATATAACATTTACAAATTACCTGTTAGTGGGGTATTAGAGAACAAGTGTCATTACAGTGACGGTATGAGGGTTAACATCTGAATATGATACTTTTAGTCACAAGTTGGATTAAAATCTATTTATTTCTTAATTAGTAAGTCTGAAGACTGCATAACTTCTATGACAATCACTGATGATAATGATAATTGCTGCTTCGTTAGTAGATGCAAAACTCCTAAACATCATGCGTTTAACCAGGGAGGCAGCTGCTTAACTTTATGTGAATTATTACTTCCCACTGTGTCAAATGACTAACCTTGTGAAGGTAACTGAATCAATGATGCTGATCATGCAGCATGTGTGTGCAGCATGGGCATGTTTGTATAAAGAGATGTAGCAAGAGCTAAGTGTGTGAGAGCAATTTGCTACAAAACACTTATACAGATGTATGTAAAGGGCTACATATGAAGCTACATTACTGCCATAACACTCTAAAGGCTGTTAAATGACTGTGTATTGCCCATGATCTTTCTGTCTGTCTGTCTGTCTGTCTATTTATCCAGCGCTTCTATCTTTATCACAGCATCTCTATCATGTTGATATCCGTTGCTTGAATATTATGGTTATATTGTAATGTGATGTTATAGATACAATGTAACATTTTAATATAAATTATTGAAGTGCTGGAGAAAGCAATGCAATACTCTCATACGTTTCTTTAGCAGATGTATCTATATATAGGACTATATTCCCTTTTTCCTGGGGGGCTTGTGTGCTATGTGGGGAAGCAGTGTGAATGAGCATACATGTGCTGCTTACCTGCTGCAGGTGATGCTGCGCACACACGGTCCAGGCAGAGTCCTCCCCTACATTCAGCATCACACTTCTCACTGGGACTCAGGGCAGAACTTGGAGTTGGTCCCTGTACTTTCAGTGCATGTCGCCCAGGTGGTCCTCTTAGTTTTAGGGGTTTCTGCCCACTACAACCCAGTTCCCATTGCTCTGATCAGTTAGGGGAGAAAGAATGTAGAATTGAGTTGGCTTTATTGTCATTTTCTAAGACAAGATCCAAAGCTTTTGTTCTTTTGTGTTCCTCATTCCTCTGAAGGGTTTCCCCTCTGGGGCTGATTCAGCTCCTGCTAATTAAGAAATGCAATGCAGAAGAATAGTGAATTCTGCCACTTGCTATTCAGAAATGAGAGCTCCTGGAACTTTGATGAGTGTTAGCTCCTTCATCCTTGGCAGGGCTAGTGCTGCTGCTGCTGGACAATTAGTCCTTGGACTGGCCTCCTGTTCCCATGCTGAGGCTTAATGAGACAACACACTTTCTGCTCTCACAGCAGCTTCAGGAGTGGTGCAGAGCCCGAGTGAGGAGGACTTCTCCAGCAGCAGGCACATCACCTGGCACACCCACTGTGACGTCACCTGCCACTCACCCCACTCTCACTACCAGGGGGTGAAGCTCAGCACAAAGGCAATCCAAAGATTCCGCTTCTTTCATCAGGTCCATGATAGTGATGTGCTGCCTACACGGTGGAAGACACTGCAGAGTATCACCTCTAGAGATCTGCCTCTTTCTGTGTATCTATCTATCTCATATCTATCTATCTATCTATCTATCTATCTATCTATCTATCTATATCTCATACCTATCTCATATCTATCTATCTATCTATCTATCTATCTATCTATCAATCATCTATCTATTTGAGCACTGAGTTAACAGCAGGTAAATGAAATGAATTTATTTTCCGGGATTGTAGCTGAACTTGCTGCACTGGGGAAACCGAAGGAAAATGAAATGTATTCATATTCCAGAATTGTACCTGGACTTGTTGCCCTGGGGTAACAGGACAATGAACATCATTTATATTCTAGGATTGTTGCTGGACTTAAGGAAGAATAACGAAACTGATGGTAAATGGAATCTAAATTATCTCCTTCTCAGAAAGATAATTTTACCACCCAAATTAGTTACACATTTCCCATATGTCTGCTTTATTTTTTAAATGATTTTTAACCCCTTATCACTTGCTTGTTTTTTGCTTAGAGTAATGACCAGATTCCACTTTTAGGATCTGAATGGTCATATTTGGGTATAACTTCACAATGTTTTAATAAACATATCCAGGTGATTTCGAGGTTTTCTCATGACATGTGTTTCATGTTAGTTGAGAAATTTTAGTGGTAAGTTTTGTGTTTTATTCTGTTTTACAAAGAATAGGAAAAACAACACTCCTCAATGCATGCAAAACAATTTTTACAAAGTCTGTTAACCCTTTAAGTGTTTTACAGGGTTAAAACAAAATGGAAGTGTGATTTAGAAACTGTAATTATTTTTGGAAAATACATTTATTTAGACAAAAAAAATTACACATTCACAATGGTGAAATGTTCTGCAAAGTTTGATAACCCATTTCTCCTGAGTGTACTGATGCCCCATATGTGGTGGTGAACTTCTGTATGGACATTGAATGGAAGTAGCGCCATTCAGAGCAAATTTATATTTTATATTTTGTTAATTCTTCAGGATGAGATGCACCAGACAGATACTTCATTTTGGGGGTCTACAACATATTCATGAGATTTTATTAACGATTTCACGGTAGACCCAAAGAAGATAATTAATTTTTGATTCAGATTTTTCATGCCTTTTTTTTTGGCCATTCACTGTAACATAAAAATAATATGTTATTTTTATTCTCTGGTTTTCTACGAACTTCGTAATACCCTATATAGGTTTTTTTAGACCAATGTTACTGAATAAAAACAAAAACTTAAAATGTTCTGTATTTTTATGTTGACAGAGGTGGTTGAGGGCTTAATTTCTGTGTAAAGATTTTATTTTTTTGAGATTTTTTAGCTTTTTCCGAACATTTTTTGTGACAATATTTTATGAAAAATCATATATTAAGGGAATTTCTTTAATAATAATAATTCCTTTATTTATAAAGTGCACTCAGATTACACAACGATGTACAGAGTTTGCCAAATCAGTCCTTGTCCCCAATGGGGCTCACAAACTAATCAAATTACCAGTATGTTTTAGAGTGTGGGAGGAAACCTGAGGAAACCCATGCAAACATGGAGAGAACATACAATCTCTTTGCAAATGTTGACCCTGGGACTTGAACCTAGGACACCAGCGCTGCAATTATGTTTATTTTACGCTGTTCACCGTTCAAGTCCTATAATGATTCTGTTTTATTGTGCAGTTTTTTATTAAAAATGTATTACATTTTTTTCCTTACTTTATATAGACTTGAACCAGTTCAAGTCAAAGTTTGTATAAAATAATATAAAAACATGAAAAACATTTAAAACTATTAAAAAAATGTACCTGTATATACTCGAGTATAAGCTGACCCAAGTATAAGCCGTGACCCCTAATTTTACCACACAAACCTGATAAAACCTATATTTTTTTTTACTCAAGTATAAGCCGAGTTTGGGGTTTCAGCACTTTTTTTGTGCTGAAAAACTAGGCTTGTACTCGAGTATATATGGTAATTAAAAAAAGTTAAAGTCCCAAAAATAACACATTCCTATATAAATAAATTAATAATTTATAAAAAAAACATAAATTCACAAAAAGTCCCATATATTTGGTATTGCTGCATATGTAGCAATCCGCATAGTAAAGACCATTAAAGCCAAAGAAAAATGTAAAAAATGAAAGCCAAAGAAAAAAAATCGCTCTAAAAAATAAACCTAAAATGTTACACATCTCAAAATAAGACAGCTAAAAATAACAACTCTTTGCACAAAAATAAGCCCTTAACCAGATTTGTCATAAAAAAATGCCTCTGGAAAGATGTTGGTCCTAAACTTAACAAGATTTTCTCCAAATTAGTTTTTATTCTTTAAAATTATGACTAAATTAAAAAAGTTATACAAATATAATAAAATAACATATTATTTATTAAAGATTTTCATTTCTTCCACCAAGAAAGAGTAAATAAAATCTTATCAATTACCTATAGATGCCCCAAAATGATGTACAGGCGGTCCCCTACTTAAGGACACCCGACTTACAGACAACTCATAGTTACAGACAGACCCCTCTGACCTCTGGTGAAGCTTTCTGAATGCTATACTATAGTCCCAGACTGCAATGATCAGCTGTAAGGTGTCTGTAATGAAGCTTTATAGATAATCCTTGGACCCATTACAGGAAAAAATATTGTCACTGGGGCCAAATTTTTTTTTGTCTGGATCTACAATTATAAAATATACAGTTTCGACTTACATACAAATTCAACTTAAGAACAAACCTCCGGACCCTATCTTGTACGTAACCCGGGGACTGCCTGTACCTGGAAAGTAGATCTCATCTGGCAAAAAAATAAACCCCTATAAATTGTGAGAATGCATATCTGCTCTGAATGGCACTCCTTCCATTCTATGCCCAGCCACTACCACTACCTATGGGATATCGGCAAACAGAGAAGAAATTGGGTATGAAACTTTGTTGAACTTTTTTGTCATTGCATCCATTGTGAATGGTTCATTTTTGGCCAAAATTAATGAATTGTCCAAAAAAATGACGTTTTCTAAATCACATCTCCATTTTGTTTTAACCCCTATAAAAAAAACCTAAAGGGTTAACAGATTTCTTGAAAGGGTTTTTTCAAACATTTAGAGGTGTAGTTTCCATAATGGGATTTTACAATTATTTAAGCTTCTCGGTCACTTGAAATCTGAGCAGGTGCCTCTAAATACAGGTTTTTTAATATTTTTTTTCAAAAAATTCAAAGCCTCATGACATTATGAAAAAATGTGTTGATGCTTAAAAACCCATGCCGACGTAAAGCAGACATTTGGGAAATATCAGTTATGAATTAATTTGGATGGAAAAGTAGAGAATTTAAAACTTTAAAAATGGAGGAACTTTCAAAAGTTTTGAAATATATATATTTTTTTATAACTAAACACAAAAGATATCATTTACATTTTTAAGCTAATTTGAAGCACAATGGGGGAGATGTATGAAGCCAAATTTCCCAGACTTCTGGTGAAATTTGCATCAAGAAATGCTTTCCACCGCATTTATCAAGGCTTTTAGGCCCCTTCCACACTTGCATTTTTCACGTGCATGTTCTGCGCGTGCTTTTGACCCATTGTAATGAATGGGCTTTTTCAGACCTGCAGTTTTTTCACGCGCACACGCGCGTGTTTTTTAATGCACCATACAAGTCTATGGGGACGCATCAAAAACGCATTGCACTCTGAGACACATGCAAGTCCAATGCAAGTGCAATGCATTTTTCACGCATCAATTGCCATAGAAAAGATAGAGCTGAGTTCTGAGTCCTTTTCACGCGCATTATCTGCGCGTGAAAAACGCATTGAAATTGCATTGAAATTGCATCGAAAATCCGCATGAAAAACTGAGACACTGAACAAACTCTATTGAGAAGTATGGAGCTCAATGGTCATGCGCAGCTGTCTGCTCTATTACTCTCCCGGAGCAATGAGGGGTACCTGGGACCCCATCGGACCCCTCATTTTCATGATCTGTGCAGAACTTCGTGAACTGTGAGACCCCCACCGATCAGCAAGTTAGGCCCTATCCTGTGGATTCGACCCAACTTTGATTTGTGGGAAAACCCCTTTAAGGTTAAATTGAAGAGATTGTCCACTTTAAGCACATTACAGAAACTAATTAATATTGTATGTGTAATGAAAAGATTCCATTTTCCAATTTAATTCTCTATCAATTCCTCATGGTTTCCTAGATCTCTGTTTGCTGTCTTTTTAGAGGAAGCTTCTATGTTTACTTCCTGTAGATAAATACTGATCCACGGTCATGTGATGTCACACAGGCGTATGGCTGATCAACAGCACACAGCTTTGATTACACTCTGTGATATAATGTTGGACCGTTGTTTAACTACTTGAAGTAAACAATGAAGCTTCCTATTCCATGGGCAGACAACAAGAAGAGATCTTGGATACTGTGAAGAATTGATACAGTAAGTGTATTGGAAACAGTTATAAATTGTCATTACAGAAAATATCAATTATTTGCTGGAATGTGCTTAGAGTGGAAAACCCCATTAAGCTTCCATGGGAGATTACAGAGGGCAGAGTTCCTTCTTGAAATCATCCTAAATTTCACCCACAAGCCAAATATCCGTAACCTACTTGTGAGTATTATATATGCCTGGAAATGTATCCACTTTTAAACATATGCTGGTACTCATGTATGAGAACTAAAAAATGGCATAACGCAATTTTCCATAGCAGTGCCAGGTCCTTTTCGTGGAAGAGAAGATATCTATCAAAAACGAAGAGATCATTATGTGGGTTTTTCAGAACTAAGAAATTGGCTGTAGATTTTACAGAAACAGGCCAGTTCAAAATGGGCTAATTTTAGTGTCACAGTTCATTTACATACATGTGTCTAGAAAACAACATACCACACTTTCTGTTTCTTAACAAGTCTTTTACAGTAAATGGGTTGTTTCACTAAGATTTATCCATTTATTGTAGTGAGTGGATAATCTGGTTTAAGAAACTCTTGGTCATTTATGGTCAGCAGTGGAAAGTACAGTACATGGTCATCCTTGTAACAGGTAGACAGGCTCTTTCACTAGGAAGTAAGGAACACGAAACTATGTGGTCTAAATACTCTAAGATGGATATGGAAAAGGTATGTCTTATGGGGTTTGTATGGAATAAAAACTAAATCTTAAGATTGTAAGTGAATTATATTGATGACTTATTGATGACTTATTCATATGATCGCTCATTATTATCTGACCATGGGGTCTTACATTCTTGACCCCTGCGAATCAGCTGACACTGGTAGCTTACTGCAGCAAGAATAATAAAAGATGATAGAGCAGACAGTTTCTGCACAGCCAAATACGACCTAATGTTGGCCAACACACAGCAGGAGATAACAGCTAAAATAAAGTAAGAGAGTGTGTAGGCAATAAAAATAACCAAAGTTTATTCATTTATTGACAAAACAACATACATGAGAAAAATATAAAGCACATTACATAGTACCACAGTACATATCACAATTCAAATGGGCACAAATCAGGTAATTGTGTCCACAAACAAACCCACATACAAAATGTATTTTGTTTCCCCTGTAGTAAGAACTTATCCTAGATTGTGCACATGCTTGATGCTAAAGCTGAAGGCACCATACATCAGAAGCGGAAGTTCAGTAAATACTATCTTGTGAGAGAGCATAATACAATGTCTGCGCATGTGTTGCATCCATCACTAGACAACAGCCGAAAGTAATGGTAAATAAATGATCGATACGTTAAGGCTACTTAATCAAAGGTGCTCAGTTCCAATTAGTACATAAAAATTATATCATAAAGATAAAACGCTGCAACACTCAGTAACAAATAAGGTTAGTGGTAATAAAATAATGAAGCCAAATGTCCATCTCCGTTTCTTGTATGAAGGATTGAATAGGAGCTCAATTGCAGTTCATCGCTGGTCTCCATTATTACTGTTGGTACCAGCTGATAGGATAGGCCCTGGTGTGTCTCTTCACCAATAACATTACCCCAGAAAACCCCTTTAATTAAGTATTCCTTAAAATATATCACTGTACTTAAAGTACAAGTATTGCTGATAGCAAAGCTTGTTAGTCATCTTGACTTAATAATTTAACATAAAATCATTAATCATATATCTGTCATCTTCATTTGTAGCATTGCTCCTGCCTTGAACAAGTATATGAAATCCATGTGAAAGTGGCCCAAAGCTGATCTTAGAAGTGTAGAATTCTTTCATGAGATTCAAGAAGGTGCTACATTTCTTTGGTGGCAGATGAATATTTATGATTAGCTTCATCTTTGGAAAGCAAAATTAATTCATTGTGGCATTGAATGTCCAATAGGTTTCTTCCAGTCAGAAGCTATGCTATGCTTTCAAACCTGTCTGGCACTTACAAAGTTAAAAATATTCAGGAGCTGTTTAATGTGCCTTAGCTGTTTTAGAAAGGAGGCAGAACTGTCTGTGCAGTCTGAGGTGTAAAACTGCAGCCATGGAAACAGGTAGCAAGAGAAAAATAATCTTTAGTGCAGATATTAGGACTTTAAAGCTATAACCTTTCTCAAGCTGAAAATCCTAAAAAGAAAAGTTAAAACATATATTTAAAAGAGATTTGTCTTCGCGGCAGAACAAAATGATGAGAATTGAAATAAATTGTCTTTCTGTGGGAACAAAAGATGACACTGAGTTGAAATTATTCCTTAACACGCCAGCTCTGTTTTTTTACAGCCTGTGAATAGAAATATCTGAGTTCAGGGCATTTGGGAATCATTGATTTATGGTGAACTCTGAAGATATCTTTATCATTAAAGTGATTTTGAATTGCTGCTTTGCGCTCATCTTTATGAGCATTAGAGGAAATTTTAAAAAAACATGTTCAATTTCAAAACAACAAAGATGGGGTCTTGAAAAAGAGAACTGGTGTCCTATAGTAGGCTATGTGTTGGTATTAATAATAGTTGAGGGTATACTTACCCTTACATTTAATAGTTCAAACATGGCAATATTTTCAAACACTGTATTTACAGAACTGAATTTTATTAAATAAAAATCAATATGATGAAGACCGCAAAATATAAAGTGATGTTGTGGTCAGCCAGTAGTTGTGTTGTGAATTATATTCTTCTTAAGTTTACAAAGTAAATAGGAGTGTGAAGGCTTAGTGCAAAGAAAGGTTGAGTAAAACAACAGAAAGCAGGAGTATTTGCTTGCAAAATTGACAAATGCCAATCCTATCGACGTTTTGCTGCGAGAGCATTAAGGTCAGTAAATGAACTCTTCTGAGAAAGAACAGTTTCAATTACAGTTTTTTCCTAAAATTTTCCATAAACTCTACATTTTTTTCTGCGCACCCAAATTTTTACAGATTTGTTTTGGGTGAAATACTAAAATTACTTGCCATTTTAGGCTAAAGAGGAAGGATCATATAAAATTGGACACCTGCTGGACTGGATTAAAGTCTTGTAGTCATCTTTCAGCTAATCATGATTTTGATATTATGTGATGATTACAGAAAGGAGGTAGGGCATCCGCCAGTTTTGCCCGCTTCTACCGAACTAATTGCTTAATAGACAGCCAGTGTGGTGAAGCAGAAAGGTGTGAATTCTTCCCCGGATCCAATCGCAGTAATTTTTGGAGAAAAGGAGTCCCTGTCCCATTGTTTACCATCCCAGATCACTTCTGACGTGTAAACTGTCACAGGTCATTGACAGCCCAGGCCATAACTTGGAAAAGGTCTATGGTCTAAGCCAGTGATGGCGAACCTTTCAGAGACCGAGTGCCCAAACTACAACCAAAATCCACTTATTCACCAGGAAGTGCCAACATGGCAATTCAAGCAGTAACTTATTGCTACCAGTTCTTCAACAACATTCAATTGTATTGGAACTCCTAAGGCCACCAATAGAGTTGAAAGAAGGTGGACAAATAAGTTCAGACCATCATTGTAGCTTCTCGCCAGGAAGAATGGTGGGTCCAGCAGGATGACCTCCAAAGACAATGCAGCCCTGTCAACACCTTTTCACTTTTCTCACAGTTTCAAACAGCCAATGAATTGTCGCTTTAAAATAGCACTGCATACAGCATCCCTTAAGTTGCTTGGGATTGCAGGAAAATTTGGTGGATTTTGTCCTGTTTGGTGAAATTGGGGTGATGGCCTGAGTGCCCACAGAAAGGGCTCTCAGTGCCACCTTTGGCCACCCGTGCCATAGGTTCGCCACCACTGGTCTAAGCTATCTCTAACCCAACACAGAGAACCATTCCCTTTGGTTATACTATGAAACTAATTATTGTCAAATATGGCACCACAGTTACGGTGCAGAGTGAACAGAGTTAAATGCAGTGTTGTAGAATCGGTGACTCTATAGATAAATTAAACACTAGTGCTACAAAAAGTCTCCTGGTTGCTCAGCCAGAATTGTGAACTAGTTGTTACCATTCACCTTCTCTGTAGATTGTATTCTTATCTTTGATTGGATATTGTGACCAGATTGCCAATGCATTCAGAACAGCTATAGAATAACACAATTTGAAATTCAGAGAAAAGATGCTCCTGTTTTCAGGAAGAATTCAATTATATACTGAAACATGTCAATAGACATCCATATAACCTCAGAAAACCGTATGAGTGATATCTGGTCCATAAACATTTCATTACACCATTTTGTTAAAAAATAAATCTCCTTTTATTGATTATTACCATCTAAAAACAACAGTATAACAGTATGACTTTGAAGTACAGGGAAAGGTAACTTGTTCTCAGGAGTTCCACTAATGCATTCCCACATCACAAATCAGCAAGTAAGTATTTTATACCAGGATATATTGCCATGCAAAGCTATTGAAAATCTGTTATAAAGTGCCAGTGCAACAGTACATGATAATCCAGCCCAACATGTTCCTGTAACATATTATTAAAGTGCTATGCGCCTTTCCTACAGTAGATATGGTAGCAAGATCAGCTTACTCATGCTGTGTGTTGCGTGTTTCTGAGGTTATATGGAGTTGTAAATGGAGTGGGTTCGCATAAAAGAAAACTCATAGACAAATGTTGTTCTATCATTTTGTTCTAATCATTTGGTTTGATGTCAATATACATGCAAAATAATTGTAATTGGCAGATAATGGTTCACTCTTCCTATGTCAAGTAATTCTGATACTAAGCTCTGTTTTGGAGTTGTATTCATATACTTGGCTTAGTTCTGCTGCTATATTTTATGCACACAGACAGATTTTTGTACTATATTTATATAGCTCTGGTACTGAATTAGCACTTTTGTTTTTGCTCCCATTTTTCTAGAGCTGACCTCAAAGATTTAAGATTTTTTCTATGTACACATGGCCTTTTTCTCTCAAATATTGATCACAAATTACAAATGATATCTGTGTTAATGACACTTATCCTTTTCTCGAGATAATCCATCCACCTCACAGATGTGCCATATCAAGATGCTGACTGGACAGCATGATTATTGCACAGATGTGTCTTAGGATGGTCACAATAAAAGGTCACAGGCATGCAGATTGAGCTTTCCCTCAATGGACTCAAACAGTTTGTGCACAAATTCTTTTATTATGCAAACCCATTGTTGCTGCAGCTATCCGGTTGGCTGGTCTCATATAGGGCAGGTGTTGTCACACAAAGTCTGCAGTTGTGAGGCCAGTTGGATGTAATGCCAAATTTTCTGAAACACTTTTCTAGACAGTTTATGGTAGAGATATTGTTGAGTTCTGCCCACTGTTCACACAACCTCAGGTTCTCTAATTGTTAATAAAATCCACAAGTAAGTTTAAAGAAATCATACCATGACAAAGTATGGTAAAATATCTCAATCTCTGTGGAGAAGTGATGCCATGCAAGGCTAGGCGGATTTGAGATGCTTTATTTGCATCACAAAGGATTACACAGAAACTTTCCATGGGGCAGGACCTGGTTTTGGTTAGTTAAAGATAAAAAAGTAATGTCCATAGTTCATTGATTAGTAAATTATCACATGGGCATCGCAGAAACAAAAGACTTCTCTTTCCCTGGAATTACTAGTATCATGAATCAGCCCAAGGAGTCTTACATTCTTCTCTGCACAGGGCTGTGTTATCACACTGTTATCAATCTTCATCCACAGTGGAGTGTCCTCTTAGTTTCAGCAAGCATATAAAAAATAAAAACATTTACCATATATACTCGAGTATAAGCCTAGTTTTTCAGCACAAAAAAATGTGCTGAAAACCCAAACTGGGCTGAAAACCCAAAATGGGCCTCGGCTTATACTTGGGTCGGTTTATACTCGAGTATATACGGTACATTAAACATATAACAATACTTCACAATATGAACATTTAATTCATAGACAAAAGCTCTGGTGGACATTCCTGCACTTATCACGCCAATTGTACACTGTTTGCAACACCATGGTTTCTTCAGCCCTATGCAGCCCCTCACACTATCATTACAACTAGACAACCCAGGCACAAGAACTTCACAAAACATCTGAGGCAAAGCGCTAGTAGTTCTGAATGGTGTTGGAAGAAATCCCTCTCCAAGGAAGACCTCCTATCATATAAGCAGGCAGTATTCACCTAACATTCTGCACTTGCATCTGCTAAACAGGATTACTTTATTAATGTTATACCTTCTCTATATCACAGCTCCAGATGATTTTGCCTAACTCTTTAAAAACAAAAATAAACAAAATCAGGAAAAGTTTCAACCTTTCATCCCTGGAACCCAGAATATACAATGCCTCTCCGCTTCTGTTCCCTTACTGATGAGAAAGTTACCTCCATGCTGTCATGCTCACAACTCACTACTTGTGTGCTTGACCCAATTCCATTGCATCTCATCCCCAATCTCACCACTGTGCGCATCCCAGCTCTAACTTATTTCTTTAACCTTTCGCTATCCACTAGTATAGTTTTGTCTTCCTTTAAACACCCATCCTAAAGAAGCCATTTCTGGACCCATCTTCTCTATTGAACTTTTGCCCTATATCACTACATCCATTTGCTCGAAAACTCCTGCAACAACATGTCCATCTGGAACTATCTCCCTACCTTTATTCCACCTTGCTCTTTGGCAAACTACAATCTGGTTTCTGACGCAATCACTTCACGGAGACTGCTCTGACCAAAGTTTCTAATGAGCTACTGTCTGCTAAGGCAAACAGCATTATTCTGCTCTTCTCCTTTCTTATTTACCCCTACTTCTATAGCCCCAAACATCTATAATGTCCCCTGGTCTTTGGCCTTTTCAGGAAAAAAATATACATACGGTATATTCCCAATTATACCACAAGAAAAATGGGAAGACATATTGACTGGCGTATAAGCCTAGGGAGGGAAATACAGCTGCTACTCATTAATGAAATGTCCACTGCAGAGCCCCCATTTAAAGAAATGTCCACAGAGCCCCCTTTAATAAAATCTCCACAGCAGAGCCCCCCTTTAATGTAACATCTACAGCAGAGCTCACTTTAATGAAATGTCCACAGTGGAGACTCCCCTTTAATGCAAAGTCCACTCCAGAGCCCCCCTTTAATGTAATGCCCACTGAAGAGCCCCCTTTAATGGAATGTCTACAGCAGAGCACCCCTTTGCTGAAATATCCACAGCAGAGCCCCCTTTAATGGAATGTCCAATGCAGAACCCTCCTTTAATTAAACATCCCCTACAGAGCCCCCTTAATGTAATGTCCCCTAGAGAGACACCCCATTAATGCAATGTCCCCTGCAAAGTCCCCCCCTTAATATAATGTCCCCAGCAGTGCCCCCCCCCCCTTTAATGTAATGCCTCCTACAGAGTCCCTTCCCCTCTCCCCCTCATTAATGTAATGTCCATAGCAGGCACCTTAAAAAAAACACGATCTCTCACCTTCGGGTTCTTCTCCCCGCGGCTCCGTCTTCTTTGAGGCCCGCTTGCATGCAACTATGAAGCCACCTGGCCACGACACTGTGTGATGTCATAATTAGTGCGCTGCGGCCGGAAAAAAAGGGAGCCGTGGGGAGAAGAAGCCGAAGGTGAGGATATCATGTTTTTTTTAACATGTAAATTCATGTACATTTAAACATGTAATATTTGTAAAATGTCTATGCTCCAAATACCAGCTCTTCCCTTCTCAGTACTGCCATGTGCCTAGCCTCTAAATTGTTACCACATACCCAGGAAAACCTGCATAATGATATTTGGGGTGTTTATTTTCAATGACATGAGTTGGGCAATATATATTTGGCACATATTTGAGAAAAATATTTAATCTTCACCCATTCACTTTGTATTACATTTGGGCCAATGTATTAGGGGTTAAAAAACCTACAACCAACTTAGTGATAATGTAACGGCAAATGCTATATTTTGGTCCTTTCCCTCTGAGCCCTGTCGTGTACCTAACCTGTAGATTATTGCCACATATAAGGTTTTCCCATACCCAGGAGAACCCGCATAGTGAATTTTGGGGTGTTTGTCTCCAGTAGCATGAGTTGGGCAAAATATATTTGCCACTAAGATGGCATTTTTTTTGAAAAAAAAAATAATTTTTACTCTGCACTATTCACTTTGTATCACATTTTGGCCAGTACCTCAGGGGTTAAAATGCTCCTTACACCCCTAAATAAATTCTTTGAGAGATGTAGTTTTCAATATGCTTGTACCTTAGGGGCTCTGCAAGTAGCAAAATCGACCCGCCAGAAAACAAAGAGTACTAATTCTCGACTGCATGTGAGGAATTGCTGTACTCTGAAGAAACAGCTCAAGAAATTACCTCTAACACCCTTTAAATGTGTACATTTTAAGGCCATATGCGAATATTCTTATAAAAAAGTGGAATGTTAAAATTTCAACTTCATTTTCGTTTGATTCCTGCAAAACAATTAAAAGGTTAACAGACTTCCCAAATGTTGATTTGAAAAGTTTGAGATTTTCAGTTCATAAATGGTTTTGATTGTGGTAATACATAAGCCTCCAAAAGACACTTCCAAACTAAATTGACCATCAAAAATACAGTTCTTTGAGTACATTCCAACATCCGTAAAAAAAAAAAAAACATAAAAGAAATAATGGAAAGAAAAAGAAGGCTAATGGCAAAAGTTACAAGAAAAAGTTATGGTCCGACTTGTCTAAAAAGTAGAAAATTCAAAAGTTTGAAAACTAGACATTTTTTAAATTTTTACTGAAAAAAAGCTAAAAGCTTGTCAACTTATACAATTATCTTTTAACAACAGTGAATACTTGAAAGCATTCACATCATGAATATGATAATCTAAATGTGAACTGACTTTATGCAAACCAGCAGGTTTCTTGGAATACCTCCAATAGGAAGTTTAGTTAATACGGTACATGCCAAAGAAGAGAGCTTAGCAGTGATCTTTCGACTCCTAGTAAATCTTTGATTCTTATATTTTACAGCAAAATAGCAACAATTTCTGAACACCCAGATGTCTCTTTAAAGGTTACTGACAAATAATCCATGTAAATATAAAAATACTGCCATATGCTTTTTACCATTGTCATATATTTTCATCTTTCTATTCAGTTAAATGTTTATTGTGGAGCTCATGTAACAGAAATATTAACTTAGTACTTCATAGTGGGAGCCATGTCCAGCAGATAATGCCGCTACTTATAAATGACGGTCCTTTACGTGATGTGATCACCAAGGGATACTGCCTGCCCGCATGATAAGACTGGTGCCATTAGATATGGCAGGCAATGCAAGAAGATTGTACAACTTTTGCATGAACCTAGAGCAATATCTTAACTATCACTTGTTCTAAAAAGAGTAGACATGTAAAACTATATATCATCTGAGAAAGAAGTGCAAAGTGTGGAAGTCTTACGACTATAGATCTGTCAAAGACTAGAATTATTTTCACTGCTATAGTGTTATAATTGTTAGTAAAGCATTTTTCTCCTACTGCAGAATGCTTTTAGAATCATCTCACAGCTGACCTCATGTATACTCCAGAGAAAAGGTAACTGTCTTGTTAATTCCACAAGTCCGCGTTTCATTTGTCCAGTGCATTGTACACTATCAAAGCTTCCATTTGATTGATTGTTAGGAGCAACAAAGACACATTTTGTCTGGAAAACTTTTGATACATGAGAACCAGAGAATTTACTCTTCTCGTCCTTTTCAGGTTGTACCTTGAGCTTTCCTTGGCCTAATGAATACAGGCTGCTTTTTTAACCCCTTAAAATTCCATGATGCGCATATTTAATGTATGTAAGAGAAAGAATGTACTATTTGAAATTTATTAAACATAGATGTCACAAGCAACAATCTTACCATGGCTTCAAAATGGTTACAAAGAAGGATTTTGGATCTGGCAACTGGAGGCCTAACATTGTCTGCCCTCTATGGAAGCCTATCATGGTAGATCGAGCCAGAGGCAGAGTCGATTAGGCTATCTGACAGGGTGAAACTGACCAGTATAATACATTGCAATACTTATGGGATGTTGAACTTCCCCAGTCAAGACAAGAATAATTAGCTATTCTATTTAACTACATTTATATTGAAATGTAAAGAGACAAACATGTTACCTCTTTGTAGTAATATATTTTGCACTTTGACAAAGCAAACTTAAAACCATGACCGGATTTCTGTGTTTGTTAGTCCCACTTTCAAAATAACAAAATAAATACCCCCAAATGGTACCAATTCAATTTTCAGCTCATCCCACCAGGAAAAATGCCTTGACAAAGCTTAATCAAGCCAGTAAATAGAGTTATATCATGATAGATTGTTATCTGTCCATGGCTTTTGCCGTAGAGGACTATGTGGCCAGTATCATTGACCTTGCTGACTAACAGTGTCCAGTCTAAAGAGTTAGAAAATTCCCAGAAGTTATTCTGTGAATTAGCTCTGTTTTGGTTTGTGTGCATCCTACGCTACCTGGACATATTGCCAGTCAAATAACGGGGGGTAAATGGTGCTCCCGCGACCCATGTCTCGGGTTCGTAGCTTAGAAAGATTCTTAGCGTGTGTCACTGACTGGCTGCTCCAAAGAATGCCACTATGGCTGAATTGGTTTTAACTAGTTTTAGATAGCTCTTCAGCATTCAAGAATGCCTTCTTGAGGCAATAAAGCCTACCTTGAGCTGGAGGTAAAAACTTTTTCCTAAAAGTTGTGAAAATAAAATAAGCTCATTTTGACTTTTTTAGGCACCTTCTCGCCATCTTTTTGACCTCTTTGAGTGACCTAGATAATTTTTTTTCACATTTTGAGACTCTTCCTCCTCAGGTTTTGAATCTCAATTTAAATGATGAGGAAAATATCTGAATGTGAGCCACTTCATTGTCCTCTGAAGAAGGGTTCTGTCAGCAGAAATTGACCTAATAAACCCCTACCAGTATGTTACCAAGCAGCTGGATACCTTCCAGATCATGTTTGTTTCATGACCCAGTGTGGTTGCATCATTCAGAAAATCAACTTTTAAGAGAGAAGTAAACTGGTTTTATAAAGTCAAGGAGGCGGAGATTTTAACACTGAAGTCAAGCTCTCTATTCCCTAGAAAGCCCTTTTCACTGCAATTGACGGTCCTGCATTCAGAGACATCACTAACCAGATCCCCTGAAGTCCGATGCATGATGTCAATCACAGAAGAGGAGATGCTCCCCACCTTTACTTCAGTGTTAAACTCTCCTCCTTCTTGACTTTATACTTCAATTTACATCTCACTTCACAGTTTATTTTCTGGATAATGCCATTATACAGGACCATGAAAAAAACAAAAACTAGAAGGTTTTACCCTGTTTGACAATATACTGGTAGTGGTTTATTAGGCCAGTTGCTGATGACAGGTTCCCTTTAAGGACTCAAAGGAGTTTTTTAATCTCTTTAAAGATATCTACCAGCTAAGAGTTAAACCATCCAATAAAGTTTTAAGATTCCCCCAGTGAAGTCCGTTCTTGAGGAGGAGGTAGGCAATTTATGCAGATTTTAACAGGAGTGTCATCTGGAATGGGTGGTAAGTACAAAATGCATAGTCTATTTTTTAACTTTATTTTTTATCTCTTGCATTAAAAGGCACAAGTGTGATTGGAAAATCTAAAAGAAACTATTATTTTAAATTACCGGCTGTAACAGAAAATTGCTATATCTCTCATTCCAAAACAGGGTTATCACCTTAATAAACAGGAGAAGAATGTACCTATAATATAGTCTAACCAACACTGTAGAGTATTCTTTGAATAAGGTAAGCCTGTCCACAGCCTCTGTAGGGCAGTGAAGTACCTTACATGTGTTCCAGACACTTGCCATTGATGACAATGGAGCCAGAGTTTCCTGCACATACATACTCCCTTGAGTGAAGCCAAACACTAGGATGCAAGGCGATGCATGTGCACTTGGAAATAGTTAACAACCAGCCACTTAGCAGTGGTAAACAAGCAAATCTTGATATTCTGCTTAATGGTATTTTGTCCTTCTTTTGGATCAAAAAGGAACCAAGAGAAATATGCAATATTTTGGTCTATAAGACACACCAGATTTAGTAATTCAAAAAAATGAAAAAAATATATTTTAAACCAATTAAAAATTCTGTTGGTCACTCACAGGCACAGCACACATAGCTCTGCCACAGCCATACACTCAC
This sequence comes from Engystomops pustulosus, assembly GCA_019512145.1. Taxonomy (NCBI): domain Eukaryota; kingdom Metazoa; phylum Chordata; class Amphibia; order Anura; family Leptodactylidae; genus Engystomops; species Engystomops pustulosus. The sequence goes on from CM033644.1 coordinate 94,743,367, forward strand.
CTCTGCTACATCTAGATGCTCAATCCTGCCACATCCATTCATTCACATACACTCACTGCTACATCCATTTATTGACACAGCTCTCCTCATCCATTTAGTCACAAAGCTCTGCTACATCTAATTATTATCACAGCCCTGCTACATCCATTTACATGTACATCTCTGCTACATCCAGTTATTGACTCAGGACTGCTATATCCATTTACACACACAATTCTTCTACATCCATTTACTCACTTATGTCTGCTACATACATACACTCACTCAAACACACTCATCACTGCTACACACACATGAACACACCCAGTGCTGCTATACACACATCAACACACCCAACACTGTTATACACATAGCAACACACCAGGAACTGATTTAAACACACATCAATATACCCAGCACTGCTAAGTACACAGAAACACACCCAGAACTACTATACACACAGCAATACACCCAGCACTGCTATGTTCACACACAGCAACACATCCAGCACTGCTATATGCACACACAGCAAAATACCCAACACTGCTATACATACACTCAAACCATAGCTCCCAACCATCCTGGATTTGGTGGGACAGTCCTGTTTTTTGGGAGCTTTCCCACTATCCCAGGGTGTAGGGAGAATGCCCCTGAGTGTCCCACATTGTCCTGCCTTTTGGGCTGTCTTGGAGGAAAGGAGGCCACAATATGAGGGGAGATGGAGGACAGCAGGCACAATATGAGGAAGATGGAGGATAGGAGGCCACAATATGAGGAAAGATGAAGGCCACAATATGAGGGGAGATGGAGGACAGGAGGCCACAATATGAGGAGTATAGAGAACAGGAAGCCACAATATGAGCAAGATCAAGGACAGAAGCTAAAAAAGTAAAGGGGAGGGACAAAATAGAAGGGTATTGTATGTTGCTGAGTTACATTAGGGGGTATTATATGGGTCCTTATGGGGGGGTTAGCCACAGGTAGGGGCATTATAGTATGTTGGGGCCATTATTAAACTATGCTTAGGAGTGGGGCAAGGGATGGGACAATATGTGTAGTTTCTAGAAAAAGGGAGGGACTTTTTGTCCCTCTTTCTTTATCCCTAAAGTTGGCAGATATGCTCAAACTCCTTCCTACCCAGTCTCAGCTACCAGCCCAACCCAAAATGATATGATATGACATTTTTTAAAAAGGTGCAAAGGCGGTATAACAGAGATCTAGAACAGTGAAAAATAGCCCTTGTCTACTTACATTGATGGTTCTTGTTAATGTGTGTAATTGGCCAAAGCACAGAATCCAGCATGGGTTAAGAAGCTTTTGCTGGATATACAAAAGCTAAAAGTGTGTATAAGAATATGTTTTGTGGCAATTTTAATACAATGCAGAAAGTAGACTATGAACAATTGCTTTTTGTATTAAGCAATCGACCATGGAATATCAGTGGCAGATGAACTTCTGTCAACATTAACCAATACTTAGCAAACCTCTTTGACATCCATTTGTGACTGTACAAGTTTAGCGCATAGTATTTTGAAAATACCTTTGTCTATATGTCCTAAATGTCTTGCCAATGAAGTAAAATGAACTGATCATAAAAGAATGCACAGATTGCTCTTACATCGTGTTCGCTTAACCACGTTAAACATTTTCATAAACAAGTTACAATGTGGCATTTGGCTCTCTTTCAGTGTGCAGAATGCTCACACATTGTGTTTCACAACCTTGACACTTCTTTGGAATGAATTTTACCTCATTGACAGTATGGTTATGTAAACTGGGGAGAGAAAATATTGTATTTATAAAAATAACAATCCCTGGAATAAATGCGTAAAATAGCAGCCTTTAACTCTGTATTGCTATTTACTATAACAACATTCCTTTTAATGTTATTTTAAAGTGATATTCTACCTCCTGATATAATTATGTTTTGATCTATATCAGCATGTACTAGAGCATTCTATATAGAAGTTACTAATTTAGAAGTCTAAGCAGCATTTTAAAGAATAATTTACAATTTATTTTTTTAAAAATAACATTTTCAGTGAAAAATGATAGGATCCTCTGCTGTTGTAGAGATTGGTTTAGTTAATATAGGCAGTAGTCTCCTTGATTATTGTAATGATAGAAACTGTAACATATTGAAGACCTTTGGAAGCTAATAAATTAGCAGATACATTGCAGTAGCCCCCCCCCCCAACTGTTACCATCATGCAAAGGTGTGTTCCCAGTATAAGCCTTTCATATTTTGATTGAGTTATGACTAACAACACAGGTTACACCCCTCTAGACTGTAAGGAAGATTCATGCATTTTTGGGAAGACTGCCTAGTCACCACCCAGGGTCATATAACTCACTTTACATGTTGTAAGACATTTTAACAATTTGTCTAAACTAATGTAATATTTTTAGATTAGCCAAAATCACAAGTTTTTGGTCAAATCATGAATCTGAAAAAAATTGATTTGTTCATTTCCAACCATTACCAATGCAAGGGCAATATGGAACATAAACTTAAACTCAGCACTATATTGAGGTTTACCTTTTTCAAAGTTACTATGAAGTTGATAAAACCTATAAGAATTGTATGCTTTAACAAACCTAAATAGAAAAATCAAGACCTTGTATACAACCCAAACACAGAACAAGATATACTAGAGAAATATTAATTATAAGAAAAAGTATTAAAATCCATGAACAGCAATAACATTTACAATATAATAGTACACATAAGGCAAATCACCATAGTACAAGACAGTACTGTAATCGGACACTCTTTAAAGTGCCTTAATGTATCTCTCGGTATGAATTCTTTTTCAGACAATCCTGGGTTACATGCAAGAGAGGTTCTTTAGATTTGTTCTTAATTTGAATTTGTGAACTAGTCTTATTTGGTATATTTTATACCAAAACAAAGTTTTATTCCTGTGACAATTGGATTTTCAAAATTTTGTGCTGTAAATTAAACTTCACATCACAGCAGATCATTGCAGTCTGGGACTAAAGTAAAGCATCCAAAGACATTCACCAGAGGTCATAATGGGTAGAGAGATCCATCTCTAACTAGGGGTCGTCTGTAAGAGGGGTCCTTAAGTCTGGGACTGCCTGTATAGTGGTTAAAGTGGTCTTCCTAGCTTAATCAAAAGTTACAATAACCCTAGGGCAAAAGAAGGCCGTTGTTGTATGGAACATATTAAGATGTATTAAAAACCTGAATAAAAATTGTTTAAAAAAAACCAATAATCGCTTTAATGATGCCATTTTCTATTTTTGCATCTCTCTTTTTTGTTCCCCTCGTTTCAAGAGCCACAAAGTTTATATTCTTCCATTACCAGAGATGTATAATTGATTATTTTCTGTGTAATAGTATGTACTTCCTAGTGCTGCCATTAAATGTCCCATGAAATGTCCAGGGGATGCTGGAATAAAATTCCAAATGCATTAAAATTAATAGAAAATACATTTACATAGTTTTCTGGAAGTCTCTTTTTTGACAGTATGGTACTGATACATCCCCTTTATTCTTTGGGTCCTTATCATCACTGGGATACTGTTTCGTATGGTATGGAGCAATTTATTGTGTTATTTTTTGTGGGACATTTTCATTTCATATTTGGTCCTGTTATTCAGGACTTTGGATCTTTATTTCAGACTAGCTGTATCTGCCGGCATTGTATCTGCACTTAAAATAGAATAGGTTAAAAAAATATTTTAAATCTATCTATAGACTGTCACTGACCATCTCTGTCACTGACCGATCCATTTATATAAACTTTTTTGACCATCTCTTTCAGCGATTGACTGTCTCTCATTATAGCAACTGTCTGTCTCTGACACTGTCATTCCAGTTACTGTCTGTCTCTGACACTCTCATTCCAGCGACTATCTGTCTCTGACACTCTCATTCCAGTGACTATCTGTCTCTGACACGCTCATTCCAGCAACTGTCTCTGACATTTTCATAACAGTGACTGTCTCTGACATTTTCATAACAGTGACTGTCTCTGACATTTTCATTGCCCATGGCAACCAATCAGAGCTCTAGTTTCATTTTTGCATAGCTGTTTATAAAATTACAGCTGATCTCTGATTGGTTTCCATGAGCAACTGGAACAGTTTTACCTCAGACACTTCTGATAAATCTCACCCTATCTCTGTATCTCTTTCAAGGTGAGTTTCAAGGTTTTTTTTGTTTTAAAGCATCCATATGAGCTCATTAATCGGCTGATTAAGATATATGGGCAGGTGGGACACATATCATAAGAGCATATGCTGGACATCATAAAATAAGGACTGATCAGAGGTATAGATGCAGAAAAATGAATAAAATTAAAATATTACGCCAGTCAATGTTTTCACATACATTAGACATTGTAAAATTTCTTCTCCGTTTATCTATAAAAGATGACATATTTATACATTTCTAAGAAAGTGATGGATCTAAAAGAGTGTGGTGCATCTCATTCTTCCAAATTTAGAACTGATAACTTATCAGACCTGTTGTTGTTTCTCCTTAAGGATTAAGGTTCCAAAATGATGACCTAAATAATTGACCATACATATCACTGAAAGTGATAATAAACCATATATATCACTGGGAGTGAAGGAAAAGGGAGGGGAGGAACAAAAAAAAATGGGGGGGGGGGTTGCTAAGGTGCTCAATTGGTGCAGATCAAACGTGCAAAAGTGCCAGTGCAAAAAAGTGATGGTGGTCCTGGTGCTCTAGGTGTTTAATCCCTTATAGCCAATTGTATGATCTGACTGTTTATAGAAGGGAATTCTGACAACGTTTAGTATGTCATGAACGAACTATAAGAGCCCCTTAATGTATGTAGCCCGTTTATTGGTGTTTAAAATTTGGTGACTGTAAATACAACCGTACAGATTCCTTTAGCGGACATACATATATACTATATATATATATATATATATATATATATATATATATATACACTCACCGGCCACTTTATTAGGTACACCTGTCCAACTGCTCGTTAACACTTAATTTCTAATCAGCCAATCACATGGCGGCAACTCAGTGCATTTAGGCATGTAGACATGGTCAAGACAATCTCCTGCAGTTCAAACCGAGCATCAGTATGGGGAAGAAAGGTGATTTGAGTGCCTTTGAACGTGCCATGGTTGTTGGTGCCAGAAGGGCTGGTCTGAGTATTTCAGAAACTGCTGATATACTGGGATTTTCATGCACAACCATCTCTAGGGTTTACAGAGAATGGTCCGAAAAAGAAAAAACATTCAGTGAGCGGCAGTTCTGTGGGCGGAAATGCCTTGTTGATGCCAGTGGTCAGAGGAGAATGGGCAGACTGGTTCAAGCTGATAGGAAGGCAACAGTGACTCAAATCGCCACCCGTTACAACCAAGGTAGGCAGAAGAGCATCTCTGAACACACAGTACGTCGAACTTTGAGGCAGATGGGCTACAGCAGCAGAAGACCACACCGGGTGCCACTCCTTTCAGCTAAGAACAGGAAACTGAGGCTACAATTTGCACAAGCTCATCGAAATTGGACAGTAGAAGATTGGAAAAATGTTGCCTGGTCTAATGAGTCTCGATTTCTGCTGCGACATTCAGATGGTATGGTCAGAATATGGCGTCAACAACATGAAAGCATGGATCCATCCTGCCTTATATCAACAGTTCAGGCTGGTGGTGGTGGTGTCATGGTGTGGGGAATATTTTCTTGGCACTCTTTGGGCCCCTTGGTACCAATTGAGCATTGTTGCAACGCCACAGCCTACCTGAGTATTGTTGCTGACCATATCCATCCCTTTATGACCACAATGTACCCAACATCTGATGGCTACTTTCAGCAGGATAATGCACCATGTCATAAAGCTCATCTCAGACTGGATTCTTGAACATGACAATGAGTTCACTGTACTCAAATGGCCTCCACAGTCACCAGATCTCAATCCAATAGAGCATCTTTGGGATGTGGTGGAACGGGAGATTCGCATCATGGATGTGCAGTGCACATGTTTCTTTAGAGATAACCATGGTTAACAGAAGAGAAACAATGATGCCAAGCACCAGCCTCCTTTTAAAGTGTTCAGTGGTGTGATTCTTACTTAATCATGACAGATTGATCTCCAGTCCTGTCCTTATCAACACCCACACCTGTGTTACTGGAGCAATCACTGAAAAAATGTGAACTGCTCCTTTTAAGGCAGGCCTGCAATGAAGTTGAAATGTGTTTTTGTGGGATAAAGTTTATTTTCTAGGCAAATATTGACATCGCAATTAATTGCTGTTAAGCTTATCACTTTTTATGACATCTGGAGTATATGCAAATTGCCATTATAAAACCTGATGCAGTAGACTTTGTAAAAATTAACATTTGTATCATTCTCAAAACTTTTGGCCATGACTGTACGGCCAGGTCAAGGAAGAGTTGTGGTCTTCCTAAACTTTTTCCATTTGAGGATTATGAAGACCACTGTGCTTTTAGGAACCTCAAGTGCTGCAGAAGTTCATAACCTTGGCCAGATCTGTGCTTTTGCCACAATTCTGTCTCAGAACTCCTTGGGCAGTTCCTTAGACCTCTTGATTCTCATGTGCTCCGACGTGCACTGTAAGCTGTGAAGTCTTGTATAGATAGGTGTGTGCCTTTCCTAACAAAGTCCAATCGGTTTAATTTAACACGGCTTGACTCCGAAGTAGAACCATGTCAAGGAGAATCGGAAGGAAATGGACAGCATGTGAGTTAAATGAGTGTCACAGCAAAGGGTCTCTACTTCTGACCATGTGATATTTCAGGTTTTTTTTATAAATTGGCAAAAATATATACATTTCAGATTTTTTCTGTCAAGATTAGGTGCAGAGTGTACATAAATGAGCAAAAATAACTTTTTTTTTTTTTTGATCTTACCAATTGACTGCAATTAACCGCTGTGCGCTTTTCACCAAGAATTGATTTGGACACCCCACGGATTTAACATTCCCTTTGCTGCATATTTAGGGGAATATATACACATGTGGATTATGTATTAACTCCTCATACCTCACTGTGTTTAGGAAAGTAAATTTCCTTAATACAGTACTGTATATGTTGTCTGGATTTGTACATATTTCAATGTCCATTTAGAATTTTCATGTAATATTTGCATTGTATCACTGCTGCAGATTTCCATGTAGGTGGTTGTTTGTATTAAAAAGTTATATTTCAATAACCTTTAGGCTGTGCTTTTTGAAAAAAATGTGTGTTATAAACATGAATTTACACTGCCAAAAATGCTTAAACAAATATTTTATTGTGCTATACATAAATCTGCTCACTTTGTCTTTATTTTTATGTCCCTATTTGTGTCTATACTTCTGCTTTGTTCTGAGTTTTGTTTTAAATATTTGTAATAAAGTTGCATGATGGTGGTAAGGGCTGTCAGTTGTTAAGACTAATGCAAGTGCCAGAATTACTGACTACTTTCAAAAATATATAGGTTTTAGGGGTGTACTGAAAAGTGGATTTTTGGTTATTCAGTTTTAGTGAGTTTGGGATTATTTATTCATGTGGACATATGACTGAGGTATCTGACCTCTACACATCCTAATGTATTAGGAGGACATTTAGGAGGTGATTTTCTGTTCTGGGAACTTTATTTTAAATCAAAGTCCATTTTTATGAAATGTTTTAAATTGCGGAATGCAACTAAATATGCCATGGCTTTTTGTTTTAGCGTTTTTCAGAGAATAAATTCTTGTTGATGTTGTTTATTTTGGTATACATAAATCTGCTCACTTTGTGTTATTATTTTTGAATGCCTATTTGTGCACAAACCTTTGCTTTGATGTGAGTTTTGTAAAAACTTTCATGACATTTTCAAGGGTGGTACAGGTGGACAAAGTTAACCCTTAAGCGCACCTAGACGTTATAGTACGTCCCGGTGGCTTGATACCTTGCGCACCAGGACGCACTATAACGTCCTGCTCCTGGCACTGACTCACGAATGGAGCCGGGACCAGAAGCAGCGGCTGTCAGCTGTCAATCACAGCTGACACCGCACGCTAACACCCGCCATCGGAACCGACTACATCGTGGGTGTTAACCCTTTACACGCCGCGGTCATGCATGACCGTGACGTGTAAGGCTATTTTTTGCTATGGATCGTATCCCCTGTGCCACTTACCGGGTGATCCGATCCTATTCTGGGCAGACCCGAAGTCTGCCGAGTGCTTCGGGGCTGCCCGATGCGCCTGCATGCTCAGACAGGTTACGTTCCTCTACAATGAAGAAGTATTGTAGAGCAGTGTATTGAACTTGAACCAGCGATCAGAGCATCGCTGGTTCAAGTACAGTTATGTATAAGTAAAAAAAGTGAAAAACAGTAAAGTTAACACAATAGAATAAATAAAAAATAAATACATTAAACTATAAGCCCCTAAAATGTCACTTTCCCATAAAAACACTTAATAAACTATAAAAAACATACACACAAAAAACCGCCACATATTTGGTATTGCTGCATCCACAACAATCTATATAATAAAACAGAATAGTTACTGGACCTGCACGGTAAACGGGAGGAAAAAACCCTGCAAAAAACGTTCCGAAAAAGGATAATTTTTAATTAATTCCTTTTAAAAAATGCTCTAAAAAGGGATTTAAAAAAGTTACGCACTGTTAAATGAGACCACTAAAAAGAACAACTCTTCTCGCAAAAAATAAGCCCCAAACCAGATTTGTCAGCCGAAAAATAAAAAAGTTATGCATATGAAAAGATGGTGATGCTAAAATGAACAAAATTTTCTCCAAATTAGTTTTTATTCAGTAAAATTTAATATACACAAAACCCCCACATATTTGGTATTGCTACATCCATGACAATCTGCATAATAAAACAGAATCGTTATTGGACCCGCAAAGTGAACCTCGTAGAAAACAACCTAAAAAAATGCTCTGAAAAAAAGATGATTTTTAATACCCTTTAAAAAATGCTCTAAAAAGTAATTTAAAAAAGTTACGCACTCTAAAATAAGACCACTAAAAAGAACAATCCTTCTTGCAAAAAATAAGCCCTTAAGCAGATTTGTAAGCCGAAAAATAAAAAAGTTATGCTTATGAAAATCGGTGATGCTAAAATTAAAATTTTTGCCAAATTACTTTCTATTCAGTAAAAATGGGAAAAAAATTAAAAAAAAACCTATATAAATGAGGTGTTTTTGTAATCGTGGTGACCCATAGAATAAAAATAATGTACTGTATATACCAGCGGCGGCTCCCGAAGTTCAGCACATTAAATAAATAAATAAATAAATAAACTTAGTTCTCACCTTTCGAGGATGCTCACCCCCGATCCTCGGCGGTGGCTCTCGATCCACGGCGGCGGCTGTCTTCTTTCTTCTTTTGCTGGCGGAGTCGGGTTCATGCGATCTCCCCGCCAGCGCTCACTATGATGCCGGCAGTGTGACGTCATCAGCGGCGACACCGCCGCATCATAGTGAGCGCCGGCGGGGAGATCACATGGATGCAACTCCGCCGGCAAGAGAAGAAGGAAGACAGAAGCTGCTACCGGGGGTGAGTATCACCGGAAGGTGAGAAGGGGCAGGCGGGCTGTATACATGAGGGGGCAGGCGGGCTGTATACATGAGGGGGCAGGCTGGATACTACACCCTCGGCTTATACTCGAGTCAATAGGTTTTCCCAGTTTTTGGTGGTAAAATGAGGGGTCTCAGCTTATACTCGGGTCGGCTTATACTTGAGTATATACGGTAATCATTTTTTGTTTCTGGTGGTGGCAGTTTAATTTTCCATTGTTTTTGGATGGTAGCTCTGATTCAAAAATGTAAGTTTGTGGTCACAGGGATGTTTGGGTCAAAAAATAGGTAGTTTCATCTAAAATAATAGATAAAAAAGCTAAGACAGCACTCAGATATATCTGTTTAAAATCGTAGAGCAGCTTTTTTCATCCAAAAAGCAATAAAGGCAAAAAACAGTAACAAGGAATAAAATGCCATACACATCTGATGCGTTTCAGACCATCAGGTCCTTAATCATAGATGTCATATCTGGATGGAAACAGGCTAATATACCAAACTCCCCAGAAGTAGAGCAATTCTACCACAGGTGCCTGGTAATCAGCCATTCCACAGTCATAATATACAAGAATACAAAAAAATAACACAACAATGAGTGAAATCAACAATAAATGAATACATCAGTAGTTTAAAATCAAATCATTTCTAAAATTAAGACCTTTAGGAAAAATGCAGTCTTTAGTAAGTATCCAAAAACCTTCTCGATTAAGTAGCATTCTTCTGAAATTGTCTCCCCAAGTGTTAGGTTTAACCCTCTCTATACCACTCTGAAAATAAAATGTTCAGCTACATTGGACTAACTCCATTAAGGTGATCACCAAACGCATGCATTCACCAAAAGGTTTCTACAAATGTGGAGCAAATATATGCAAATGTTATTTATTTGCACAACCCATTAAATCTTTCTCCAGTAAAATTGATATTTCAGTGTATCCTATTAGGGAATTCATAAATTGCAATACACATAGCATGGTTTATTGTGTAACCTGTACAGTGTGCAATATGGATTACATAGGGTGTGTCATGGGTGCTCCTGCGAGCCATGTTCCGGGTCGCAGGTGCACCCGTGTGACTCCGAGTGCACCCTCACGCCAGCAGCCTCACTTACCTAGCCGCGCTCCTGCGAAAGTCTCCTAGCTTCAGCGCGCAAGTCCTGGCCATCTGACAACCTGACAACATATAAATGCTCAACTTCTTCCTGTGACCCCTGCTGGATATCAGAAGGAAGCTACTTAATCGAGGTGTTTGGATACTTACTAAACTTTTTATAGGAAAAGGGGGATAGTAGAAGATACTAGATCACAGATAAAATATAACTTTTATTATTAATTAAAAATCTGTAACACATATAAATATTGTAGCTTAGAACATTTAGGGCAAAGGCTAGAGGGGATAGCCTCCAGCATACAGATATAGACCCCTATTTTATTCTGCAATGTGTTTCCATTACCTTAGGGGAATGTGAGAGAGTGTGGTGTCAGATTTTTCACCTTACGTTAGGATCATATAACTTGTATTTTGTTCAGTAAGGGTTACATTATTACAAGCACAGTGTGTCAAATTGGGCTCACATCCATAGCTGCTGTGTCTGTACTTTTGTCACACTATGAAACAATGTTCCTCATTATCACTTTGCATCCACGTTAGTCTGAAAAAGTGATAGTGCAGTTTATCATTTAGATGGCGTCAGACTGTATATTTAGATTCACGTTTCTCCACTGCTTTCACGTTGAGTAGTCGTTCACACAACAGTTTAATATTACTTGCCGGTTTATAAATTAAGACCGTGCCCGCGTTGTACAAAGAAAATAGAGACCTTCTTTCGGATAGTGCAGCTGGTGGTGAGCGAACCTGATTTTTTCTTGCTAGTTCCATCTAAAAGCTTAATTGTAGACCATATGATTAACTGCTGAATTTTATGTACATTTATTTAAGGACTACTTAACTAGGTTTGGTCTCTAACAAGAAAGTTTGCCAGGGTAAGTAAAAGACCGTAATAGTGTCACCCAACCTGAATTTACCCCTGTAGTCTGCAGTAGCAGAACTAGAGACTTTATGTGATATCCTGGGAACCCTTCTCCAGCCACTAACATGGGAGTGATATCACAGGGGCATGCATACAGTAATGAGATGCACGATGCTCTAGATCTAATTGAAATATGCAGGGCTTTACTGGACATCACTGTAAGTACCAAGTCCTTCTGCTGACAGGTCACATGAGTGCATAGAAAGTGAGATTCAACTGAATCATTGGGGAGATTTATCATAACTGTCTGAAAGCAGAACTGTTCTTTTGGCGCCTGGGCAACCAATCAGAACTCAGCTGTCATTTTCTTACAGCTGTTTATAAAATTAAAGTGGAGCTCTGATTGGTTCCCCTGGGCAGCTACATCAGTTTTACCTCAGAGACTTTTGATAAATCTCCCCCACTTAATGTGTTAAAGAGAACCCGTCATGCAAAATAACCCCCCTAAACTAAATATATTTTCATAAACTGCCATTAGAGAGCATTGCCTCTATCCCTTCATTGTCCCTCTACATGCCTGTAAACCTAAGCAATGAGGTCCTAAAGCTGTATGCAAATGACCTGTGAAATGTCCAATGAAGCATTAGCATATTCAAGCTGTCCACTCTATTCATGAGTGGGAGGCACAGCCACACCCACACTATTATACAGCCACACTGTATAATGATGTACTTCCTGGTGCTGGTGGCCACGCCCCCTGCAGCCTGTGTGTGCATGTGTGTTTGTGTTTAGGAGAGATACAGCAGCTCCAGGCAGCCATGTTATAGGAGAACATGTCAGATTCATGTGTAGCTGATGTCTGTGTCTCTCACCTGTATATTAGGAGGATGCAGCATGTCAGCAGATGCAGCACACACACTAGCCATGCTTTACTATACATTACACACAGACATGAGCAGGGGGAGGAGAGGGGAGGGATAACAGGGGTGACATCACTGCCTCTGACCATGTGACCAGCCTCATTTACATAATAAAGAATAGATGATTTTTACAATGATTAATGTATGAAATAACTAGATAAAGGCTGGGATGGGATCCTTGTGAGCTGCTGCAACAGGTAGAGGTGACAGCACAAGTGACACAGACCTGATGACAGGTGTCCTTTAATGTAAAAGTAGTAGGTTAGAGTTCAGTTAAGGCTAGAAAGTCAGAAGGTCAGCTTCAACCTTGAGCATCAAAAAAGTTATGTAATCAAGTAATGTCTTGATGTTTGCTACTTATCAACTTTTAAGCTTGCCATTATAATTTATCAATGTTGACATTTTATCTAGAGATTGTATTATTTAGAAGTTGTAATTTTTAGGAGAAAGCAACTAAATTATTATAATCAGCATCTCACAATTGTACACAAAGAGGCCTGGATTGATATAGTGATACTGCATGGCATGTTCATTTTCTTCTGTGGATCTGCAGTATACTCCTCCTCTAACACTAGAAGTAAAATCCCATGGGCCACATTTATCACTCGTTTTTTCTGTTGTTTTTGCGCCTTTTCATTCAGGTGCACCGTTTTTGCGCCATTTTTGCGATGAAACGCCAAACTAGCCGCGCAGCAAAAATAAGCAGCTTTCCCTCATCTGGTTATATTATATACAGCCCCTCATGGTTATATTATATACAGCCCCCTCATGGTTATATTATATACAACCCCCTCATGCAGGGCCGGCGCCAGCACCCGGCAAACCCGGGCAAGTGCCGGGGCCCCCAGCAGCTGGGAGGGCCCACTCGTGGCCAAACCCCCGTCCAAAGCGACCTGGCCGTGCCGGGTGCTGGCGCCGTAAAGCGGCGCTCTGTGTGCTGCATGGCCGCGGTCACTGGCTCCGCTAGCGTCGCGTTCATAACGCGACGCTAGCGCACAGGGGGCGGGCCGAGGCCCGATCCCAGATGCGATCGGAACCTGTGACCTTGGGCTGAAGCGCTGTGAGGCTGCCGGAAGAAGAAGGAAGACGGAGAGGGGGAAGCTCTGGACCTGAGCAGAAGGCTG